>JAVSCE010021983.1:0-20625 GCA_032199065.1 Smutsia gigantea | reverse complement strand
TTGTTTGCATGAAATATCTTTTTCCATCCCTTCACTTTTAGTTTGTGTATATCTTTGGATTTGAGGTGAGTTTCTTGTAGGCAGCATATAGATGGGTCTTGCTTTTTTATCCATTCTGTTACTCTGTGTCTTTTGATTGGTGCATTCAGTCCATTTCATTTAGGGTGATTATTGATAGAGATGTACTTATTGCCATTGCTGGCTTTAGATTCGTGGTTACCAAGGGTTCAAGGGTTGCTTCTTTACTATCTAACAATCTAACTTAATTTTCTTGTTAAGTTATTGTAAACACAGTCTGATGTTTCTTTCTTTCTCTCCCTTCTTATTCCTCCTCCTCCATTCTTCTATAATAGGTGTTTTATTCTTTGCCTTTAGTTGGTATTTGCATGGTCTGCTTTCTTTGCTATGATTTTTTTTTTCTCTGGTGACATCTTTTAGCCTTAGGTGTGCTTCCTCTAGAGCAGTCCATTTAAGATATCCTGTAGTGGTGGTTTATGAGACGCAAATTCTCTTAACTTTCGTTTATCTGAAATTGTTTAATCCCTCCATCATATTTAAATGATAATCGTGCTGGATACAATATTCTTGGTTCGAGGCCCTTCTGTTTCATAACGTTAAATATATCATGCCATTCTCTTCTGGCCTGTAAGGTTTCTGTTGAGAAGTCTGATGATAGTCTGATGGGTTTTCCTTTGTAGGTGATCTTTTTCTCTCTCTAGCTGCCTTTAATACCCTGTCTTTATCTTTGATCTTTGCCATCCTAATTATTATGTGTCTTGGTGTTGTCTTCCTTGGGTCCCTTGTGTTGGGAGATCTATGAGCTTCGGTGGACTGCGAGACTACTTCCTTCCCCAGCGAGGGAAAGTTTTCAGCAATTATTTCTTCAAAGACACTTTCTATCCCTTTTTCTCTCTCTTCTTCCTCTGGTACTCCTATAATGCGAATATTGTTCCGTTTGGATTGGTCACACAGTTCTCTTAATATTCTTTCATTCCTAGAAATCCTTTTATCTCTCTCTGCCTCAGCTGCTCTGTACTCCTGTTCTCTGTTTTCTATTCCATTAACAGTCTCTCGCATCTCATCCATTCTGCTGTTAAGCCCGTCAATCGCTTGTCTGATTTCTGTATTGTCTTTCTTCAGTTCCCTCACTTCCTCCCTCAGCTCTTGCACATTTCTCTGTAGGTCCATCAGCATGGTTATGACTTTTATTCTAAATTCTTTTTCAGGGAGGCTGTGCATTTCCATCCCTTCAGACTCCCTCTCTGGGGTTGTCTGGTTGATTTTGGTCTGAACCATATTCCTCTGTCTTTTCATGACTGTATAATTTGGTCACTGATAGTTGCCACGTATGTCAGCTGGGCTCTTTAAGACTTTAAAAAGAGAAGAAAAAAAAAAAAAGAAAGAGAAAAAAGAAAAAAAAGAAAGAAAAGAAAAAACAAAAACAAAACAAAAAACAAAACAAAACAAAAAAAACAAAAAAATGCCCACCGTACGTAGATTCTGTGGGAATGCTCTAGGTGGCGCTATTGCCCCACTATTCAACAGCTGTGACTGTGCCGCTCCGCAGGGCCCTTTATCGCTCTGGCAGGGGTGGGAACGAATAGGAGGCTGTTGATCTCAGTGAGAAGTGTTAAGTATGGCTACGCTTCCTCAGTCGCCAGCTAAGGCGTCTGAAACTCCCCAGGACTCCCAGCCTGCTGGGCTGAGTGTGCTGGGGCGATCCGGCTCCTCCGCTGGGCTCCTGTCTCTTTAAGACCGCTGAAGAAAGCGCGCGCTTTTTTTTTTTCCTTCCCGGGAGCCGGCTGCAAGCACCCTGGCGCTTCCCCGCTCAGATCCTGCCCCTCTGTCTCTCCAATCTCCGCTGCACTGCGCAATGTGGGTCAGCGCTCCCCGCGCAGATCACCGGGGCTGGCTACTTCGCGGGGTGTACTTCCACTCCCTCCCGGCTCTGAATCCTCTCCTCCCGCCGGTGCGCTGGGGTGGGGGAGGGCTCGGGTCCCGCCGGGTCGCGGCTCCGTATCTTACCCGCCTCTTGGGGTGCCGAGTCCTCTCGGGTGTAGCTGCACGCTGTGCGCTTTCCTGTGTATTCTCGTCTCTCTTTTAGGAATAGATGTATTTTCGGTGTTTTCGTAGATAAATATAGTGTTGGGAGGAGATTTCTGCCGCCCTGCTCACACCGCCATTTTCCCGGAAGTCTTCTCTGCCCATTTCTTAATTGGACTATTTGCTTTTTGTTTGTTGAGTTGCATGAGTTCTTTATATATTTTGGATGTCAACCCCTTATCGAATACGTCATTTATGAATATATTCTCCCATACTGTAGGAAGTCTTTTTGTTCTACTGATGGTGTCCTTTGCTGTACACAAGCTTTTCAGCTTCATATAGTCTCACTTGTTCATTTTTGCTTTTGTTTCCCTTGCCCAGGGAGATATGTTCATGAAGAAGTCGCTCATGTTTATGTCCAAGAGATTTTTGCATATATTTTTTTCTAAGAGTTTTATGGTTTCATGACTTACATTCAGGTCTTTGATCCACCTTGAGTTTACCTTTGTGTATGGGGTTAGACAGTAGTCCAGTTTCATTCTCTTACATGTAGCTGTCCAGTTTTTCCAACACCAGCTGCTGAAGAGGCCGTCATCTCCCTAATGTATATCCAAGGCTCCCTTATCAAATATTAATTGACTGTATATGTTTGGGTTAATGTTTGGGTTTTCTATTCTATTCCACTGGTCTGTGGGTCTGTTTTTGTGCCAACACCAAATTGTCTTAATTACTGTGGCTTTGTAGTAGAGCTGGATGTCAGGGAGTGTAATTCCCCCTATTTTATTCCTCCTTCTCAGGATTGCTTTGGCTATTCGGGATCTTTTGTGTTTCCATATGAATTTTAGAATTATTTGTTCCAGTTTATTGAAGAATGCTGTTGGTATTTTGATCGGGATTGCATTGAATCTGTATATTGCTTTAGGTAGTATAGCCATTTTGACAATATTTATTCTTCCTAGCCAAGAGCATGGGATGAATTTCCATTTGTTAGTGTCCTCTTTAATTTCTCTTAGGAGTGTCTTGTAGTTTTCAGAGTACAGGTCTTTCACTTCCTTCATTAGGTTTATTCCTAGGTATTTTATTCTTTTTGATGCAATTGTGAACAGAATTGTTTTTCTGATTTCTCTTTCTGTTAGTTCATCATTAGTGTATAGGAAAGCAACAGATTTCTGTGTGTTAATTTTGTATCCTGCAACTTTGTTGAATTCAGATATTAGTTCTAGTAGTTTTGGAGTGGAGTCTTTAGGGTTTTTTATGTACAATATCATGTCATCTGCAGATAGTGACAATTTGACTTCTTCTTTACCAATCTGGATGCCTTGTATGTCTTTGTTTTGTCTGATTGCTGTGGCTAGGACCTCCAGTACTATGTTGAATAACAGTGGAGAAAGTGGGCATCCCTGTCTTGTTCCCGATCTTAGATGAAAAGCTTTTAGCTTCTCGCTGTTAAGTATGATGTTAGCTGTGGGTTTGTCGTATATGGCCTTTATGATGTTGAGGTACTATTCCCTCTTTTCTTGTAGAAGTTTTTGAAAGAGTTGAATTTTTCTCTCAGCTTCATTCTTTAGACTTTGAGCTAGCAAATTCTTTCAGATCTTCAGTTCTGTTGTAATAATTACATTACTCAACTTTCTTAACCTTGCTTATGTGCTAAAGTGTTTTACCTGTATTATCCGTATAACCCTCATAACAGCTCTATAATAGTAAATACTATCAGCCCTATTTAACTGAAGAGGCATCTAGAGTGTAATCTGCTCAAAGTTACCCAGCAGTTAGATGCACACCTGGCTTTATCTCAGGTCTCCTTGACTCCAGAGCCCCAAGTATTTAAACCTCTAAACTGTTTTGCCCCATCTTGAAAATCTTAGTAGTAATGCCTGCTTCACAGAGTTACTGTAAGAAAGTGAATGAGTTAAGTATAAAACCCCAGACTGGCTTTCTGAAGGCCTTTTTGCATTTATAGTTAACAATTTTTAGTAACTATACATCACTAGTTTTTATTTAAAATTATTCTTTATTCCTCAGTTTGCCACAGACTTTACTAGTATTACTTGGTGTTTTTCAAGAATATATTAACAAATTTGGCTTATATAGGGCCCGACCAACTGAACATTTTAAATAAATCACATGATTTTTCTCTGGTAAAAGATCACGAAAACATTTGGTTATTTTCAATTTACATGGATATTCTGTAGCCAATTTCAAAACAATTAGGAAGTCAGCTTAAACAGCACTCGAGACAGTGGCACATTTTAAGCTTTAGTCTCTCTACTGCTGAGATGCTACTGGGTGTAAAACATAAAAGGATGAAATGGAGATTAAGCTAACTGCGCATGAAGTTGTAGTCACTAAAGAAAATTTGCTTCACTTCTGTGGTGTGTCTGTAGCATCAATACATGAACTGATTTCTTCAAAAGGAACAAAACTACAAATGTCTTCAACAGATTATTCTCATTAAAAACATTATTCACAAGGAGCTTTTTTTAAAGATCCAAATAATGTTTGGCAACAGTTCAAACTCAGTGTAAGAAAGAGTCACTAACACTCCTGAGTAGCAACAGTACTAGCTATAATGAAACAAGTATTTACTTAATAGCCACTAACATTCATTACGTTCTTATTATATGAAGGTTCTGTACCAAGCACTTTATATGAATTAATTCATATCATCTTCATGACAACTCTGTGAGGTACCATTATTTTATCCCCATTTCATAGTTGAGTCCAAAGAATAGAAAACGTCAGACAAGTCGTACAGCTAATAAGTGACTACAAATATATGTATCATATATATGTATCATGTATTTGTAAAACAAATGTTGTAAAGTTTATTTTATGTAGTTACTGAACTGAAAATATTATTTGAATTTTTTATATTCTCTAAATGTGGCATTTCACCTGTCTTTAGTACGAAAAATAAATGTCAATTTTTTAGATATTTACAAATTAGGATCAGTTTCCATCTAAACATTAAAGCATCCTGTCAGATTTGCAGATTGTAAGATATAAAAAGGAAATAAATCCTTAAAGTAATTCATGATCTATATGTGGGCTGCCTTACAACTACATTCCCAAGACATACCTATTCAAAATAGCTTTCATTTATACACAAAATATTTCTTCTTTGTATACGCTCTGAGAATGCCAAAGTAAGGCAATAGTCATTGTCCTTGAGTAGAAAAAATAGACATGGAAATTGGACTGCTAGAATGCAGTTGGCAACTTATTCTATTAGGCTTAAATGTAATATCGAGTGTTATAAAGTAACCACTCAAAGAGTTAGAAATAAAAGTTGGAAAGAAAAAGAGATCAGTAAATCTCTTGAGGTTGTTATACTGAGAACTATAGCTATACCAACCATATTAACCATGGAAGGGACCAACAAAAGAACAAACAACAGTTTAAGAGTTGCTGATTGGGGGGTGGGAAGCAGAGGAGAAATTTTACTTGTTTTATATCCTTCTGTACAGTTTTATTTTTACTGTTCTTTCCAGATGCACTGATTTCTCTATAAAGAATTCAGTGAGATGTGTGCTGTAAACAAAGTACACCCATACACTCATGTGCTAGTAAAGCACACAGAAGGAAGAGCACAACCATTTGACAGGTCAGGTAAATATTAGCACTTAACTTTTTTTTTTGGTATCATTAATCTATAATTACATGTGCACTATTATGGTTATTAAACTACCCACTTCATCAGGTCCCCCCCACCAACTCCATTACAGTCACTGTCCAACAGCATAGTGAGATGCTATAGAATCACTACATGTTTTCTCTGAGATGTACAGCCCGCCCCTTGCCCACCCAATATTGTATCTGCTAATCGTAATGCCCCTTTTTCCCCCTTGTGCCTCCCTTCCCACCCATCCTCCCCAGTCGCTTCCCCTTTGGTAATTGTTAGTCCATTCTTCGGTTCTGTGAGTCTCCTGCTGTTTTTTTCTTTCAGTTTTTTTCTTTGCTCTTATACTCCACAGATGAGTGGAAATCATTTGATACTTGTCTTTTTCTGCTTGGCTTATTTCACTGAGCATAATACCCTCTAGCTCCATCCATGTTGTTGCAAACGGCAGGATTTGTTTTCTTCTTATGGCTGAATAATATTCCATTGTGTATATGTACCACCTCTTCTTTATCCATTCATCTACTGATGGACACTTTGGTTGCTTCCATTTCTTGGCTATTGTAAATAGCACTGCGGTAAACATAGGGGTGCATACGTCTTTTTCAAACTGGGCTGCTGCATTCTTAGGGTAAATTCCTAGTAGTGGGATTCCTGGGTCAAATGGTGTTTCTATTTTGAGTTTTTTTTTTTAATATAATTTATTTTATTATCAATAATTTACAATTACATGTGCAATATTACGATTATTAAACTACCCCTTCATCAGGTCCCCCACACCAACCCCATTACAGTCACTGTCCATCAGCGTAGTGAGATGCTGTAGAATCACTCCTTGTCTTCTCTGAGTTGTACAGCCCTCCCCGTGCCCCCCCAACATTACATCTGCTAATCGTAATGCCCCTTTTTCCCTCTTATCCCTCCCTTCCCGCCCATTTTCCCCAGTCCCTTTCCCTTTGGTAACTATTAGTCCGTTCTTGGGTTCTGTGAGTCTGCTGCTGTTTTGTTCCTTCAGTTTTTTTCTTTGTTCTTATACTCCACATATGAGTGAAATCATTTGATACTTGTCTTTTTCGGCTTGGCTTATTTCACTGAGCATAATACCCTCTAGCTCCATCCATGTTGTTGCAAATGGTAAGATTTGTTTTCTTCTTACGGCTGAATAATATTCCATTGTGTATATGTACCACCTCTTCTTTATCCATTCATCTACTGATGGACACTTAGGTTGCTTCCATTTCTTGGCTATTGTAAATAGCACTGCGGTAAACATAGGGGTGCATACGTCTTTTTCAAACTGGGCTGCTGCGTTCTTAGGGTAAATTCCTAGGAGTGGGATTCCTGGGTCAAATGGTGTTTCTATTTTGCGTTTTTTGAGGAACCGCCATACTGCTTTCCACAATGGTTGAACTAATTTGGATTCCCACAGCAGTGTAGGAGGGTTCCCTTTTCTCCACATCCTCGCCAACATTTGTTGTTGTTTGTGTTTTGGATGTTCGCCATCCTTACTGGTGTGAGGTAATATCTCATTGTGGTTTTAATTTGCATTTCTCTGATGATTAGTGATGTGGAGCATCTTTTCATGTGCCTGTTGGCCATCTGACTTTCTTCTTTGGAGAAGTGTCTATTCCTGTCCTCTGCCCATTTCTTAATTGGGTTATTTGCTTTTTTGTTGAAGTGCGTCAGTTCTTTATATATTTTGGATGTCAACCCCTTATCAGATACGTCACTTATGAATATATTCGCCCATACTGTAGGACATTTTTTTGTTCTACCGATGGTGTCCTTTGCTGTACAGAAGCTTTTCACCTTGATATAGTCCTACATGTTCATTTTTTCTTTTGTTTCTCTTGCCTGGGGAGATATGTTCATGAAGAAGTTGCTCATGTTTATGTCCAAGAGATTTTTTTGTTGTTGTTGTTTTCACTTCCATACAAGAAATGCATTTCTTTTTAAGTTTATTTTGATATCATTAATCTACAATTAAATGAGTAATATTATGGTGATTACACTACCCCCTTCATCAGGTCCCCCCCCAACCGCATTACAGTCACTCTCCATCAGCATAGCGAGATGCCACAGAGTCACTACTTGTCCTCTCTGGGTTGTACAGCCCTTCCCATGCCCCCCTAACATTACATCTGCTAATCGTAATGTCCCTTTTTCCCCCTTGCCCCTCCTTTCCCACCCATCTTCCCCAGTTCCTTTCCCTTTGGTAACTATTAGTCCATTCTTGGGTTCTGTGAGTCTCCTGCTGTTTTGTTCCTTCAGTTTTTTTGTCAGTTCTTATACTCCACATATGAGTGAAACCATTTGGTACTTGTCTTTTTCAGCTTGGCTTATTTCACTGAGCATAATACCGTCTAGCTCCACCCATGTTGTTGCAATTGGTAGGATTTGTTTTCTTCTTATGGCTGTATAATATTCCATTGTGTATATGTACCACCTCTTCTTTATCCATTCATCTACTGATGGACACTTAGGTTGCTTCCATTTCTTGGCTATTGTAAATAGTGTTGCAATAAACTTAGGGGTGCATCTTTCTTTTTCAAATTGGGCTGCTGCATTCTTAGGGTAAATTCCTATTAGTGGAATTCCTGGGTCAAATGGTATTTCTATTTTGAGTTTTTTGAGGAACCTCCATACTGCTTTCCACAATGGTTGAACTAATTTGCATTCCCACCAGCAGTGTAGGAGGGTTCCCATTTCTGCACATCCTCGCCAACAGTTGTTGTTTGTGTTTTGGTTGTTGGCTATCCTCACTGGTGTGAGGTGGTATCTGATTGTGGTTTTAATCTGCATTTCTCTGATTATTAGTGATGTGGAGCATCTTTTCATGTGCCTGTTGGCCATCTGACTTTCTTCTTTGGAGAAGTGTCTATTCATGTCCTCTGCCCATTTCTTAATTGGATTATTTGCTTTTTGTTTGTTGAGGTGCGTGAATTCTTTATATATTTTGGATGTCAACCCCATATCACATACATCATTTATGAATATATTCTCCCATACTGTAGGATGTCTTTTTGTTCTACTGATGGTGTCCTTTGCTGCACAGAAGCTTTTCAGCTTGATATAGTCCCACTTGTTCATTTTTGCTTTTGTTTCTCTTGCCTGGAGAGATATGTTCATGAAGAAGTCGCTCATGTTTATGTCCAAGAGATTTTTGCCTGTGTTTTTTTCTAAGAGTTTTATGGTTTCATGACTTACATTCACGTCTTTGATCCACCTTGAGTTTACCTTTGTGTATGGGGCTAGACAGTACTCCAGTTTCATTCTCTTACATGTAGCTGTCCAGTTTTTCCAACACCAGCTGCTGAAGAGACTGTCATCTCCCCTTTGTATATCCAAGGCACTTTTATCAAATATTAATTGACTGTATATGTTTGGGTTAATGTTTGGGTTTTCTATTCTATTCCACTGGTCTGTGGGTCTGTTTTTGTGCCAATACCAAATTGTCTTGATTACTGTAGCTTTCTAGTAGAGCTTGAAGTCAGGGAGCGTAATTCCCCCTGTTTTATTCCTCCTTCTCAGGACTGCTTGGCTATTCAGGGTCTTTTGTGGTTCCATATGAATTTTAGAATTATTTGTTCCAGTTCATTGAAGAGAACTGTTGGTATTTTGATAGGGATTGCATTGCACCTTTAGATTGCTTTAGGTAGTATAGCCATTTTGACAATATTTATTCTTCCTAGCCAAGAGCATGGGATGAATTTCCATTTGTTAGTGTCCTCTTTAATTTCTCTTACGAGTGTCTTGCAGTTTTCAGAGTATAGGTCTTTCACTTCCTTCGTTAGATTTATTCCTAGGTATTTTATTCTTTTTGATGCAATTGTGAATGGAATTGTTTTTCTGATTTCTCTCTCTGTTAGCTCATCGTTGGTGTATAGGAAAGCAACAGATTTCTGTGTGTTAATTTTGTATCTGCAACTTTGCTGAATTCATATATTAGTTCTAGTAGTTTTGGTATGGAGTCTTTAGGGTTTTCTACGTACAATATCATGTCATCTGCAAATAGTGACAATTTGACTTCTTCTTTACCAGTCCCGGGGGTTTGTTCTTAGGTAGTTTTTTGATTACTGAATCAATTTCGTTGCTGGTGATTTGTCTGCTTAGTTTTTCTGTTTCTTGCTTGGTCAGTCTTGGAAGGTAGCACTTGCTCTTATACAGAAGTTCATGCTTGTAGTAAGTTAGAGAAAAGTAAGAAGGTCATCTCGGTCATAAAAGAACTTTAATGAAAAGGCAGAGTCATGAGCAAGATGGTCATCAAAGGTAGATCAGATAGCTTGGTTATGATGAGAGATAATGATGGTTAGGTAAGTGAGGCCTATATGCCTTGGTAAGAAGTTCAGGTTCTATAGGCAGGGCACAGAATTAAAGAATTATAATTAATGAACTGGCGTCAGATTTGTATTTTAATAACTTTTGTTGTTGGTGTGAACAATAGTTGATAGGACTGAGGGGAGTAGGAAAAGAACTTAGATTGCCATTTTCCAGAGGGCAAGATACAAGGGCTAAGCAAACACATTGATAGTAAAAATAGAGAAAAAGGGACAGATGTGAAACAGATTTAGGCAATGAAATCTAAAGGATTTATTGACTTGTTTGGAGTGGGAGAAAGATAAGTGAAGATGCTTCCCCGTGTTGTTTTTTGAGAAACTGGTAACCCCAACACAAGAAGGCTCAGCTAGTTAACAAGGTAGCCTTTATGGCAATGATGGTGGATAGGAGAGGCAGTAATAGAGAATAACTTCTAATAAAGCATACACTTCAGCTACAAACTGCCTTTTCAGTTTTCCTTTTGAGGAAATAAGTGCTAGGAGTTTTAATTTAGAAGTCCGTGTATTTTATCTTGGTTCCATATTGAATTCTAATATTGACAGTACACTTGCCAATGAGTGGGCAAAAAATAAAAATATGTGGAATGGCCTGGTTTCTTTGGTTCTCATTTCGGACTGGATTGTTTGGATCATTATACCTTTATTTTTGTATCTGTTCTTAAGATATATTAGGTGATTACTTTCTTTAGTTTTAAAGAGAGAGGCCATAATTTAATTTGTGCCGGCCTTTTTTTTTTTTATTTCAGATACTTGCAATCTTTCTTAAAGATGATCATATTTGCCCATTTCTTATGATGAACAATAATGTTCGGTGTTGGATTGCCAATAGCCACACTAACACAAAAAAATGAGTTTGCTTGTAAAGCAGCTTTTGCTGACATATATTGTCAGTGTTTGAGGCCACTGAATGTTAGGATGTTGAAGCATATTTTGTGTCTCAGTTTTTCAAATTAAGAGGAAGATGGGTTGTATTTTTCAAACATTTAGGAGCAAAAAGACTGGATTTTTTAATATTGAATACTGTATACTAAATAGTTTGCCATTTTCTTAAATATTTTTACTTTTACTTATTAATGAAGGGCTACTTGGTTTTATTTAAAAATTACTAAAATATTCAAGCTTAGAGACATTGTTACCAATTCTTTGGTTTTTTGCCCTCAGGAAATACATTGTGTCAAGTTATTTGCTTCCATCTTATAGTATTTCCTAAGTGGCAGTAGAATTGACTTCGTCGTTCCCAGTGATGACCCTGTGTAGTCATACTTGTAATGGATGTATGGGGGAGTGTGTCTCTATCTGTGGACTGTATCTGTTTCCAGATGAAAATCTAACTGTTACAGTTTTTCCTCTTGCTGATGAAATTCTTTGTTTTAGGTGCATATACAAATTCTGTTCCTCGTCACAGTTTTTCCAAGAAACCTTGTTCTTTTATTCCTCAGATTTCATAGTTGGAATGGTCACTTAGGATGTGATGATGCCGAGGAAGCCATTTCATTTTGTACATTTTCATGGGGCCTTATGAAAAGATGCCCCCAGTGTGTATTCTTACCCTCTTTAAGCCCTAATTTAAATTAAGGTAGACATTACCTTGCTTGTTTTGTACCTTTTTCAAATCTCAAGGCAGAAACTAAAGATACAAAAAAGGAAGAGCGCTTTTTAATATTGTAGTAGAATAAGTCATAAATGTAAGAAACTATCTTATGTATAGTCATTGCTTTATATTTTTTCAGAGTTGAGTAGAAAGCTCCTAAAAATGAATAGTGTAATCTCACAGGTATATTTTAAAATTTTTTTCCAGCTTGTTTTGCTAAAATGTAAAACTGAATTTATTTCCCTAATCCTCCATAACTCATTCATTGTTCCTATCTGAGAATGTCATGAGTCAGTGTGTGTGGAATTGTCAACAGATACATCTTTTGCTTCATATATCTGCTGCTTCAGTGACTTAAAGTGAAATCTTGACAAAAGCTTACCACTAGATGAAAAAATTTAGTACCCTAATTGTTTATCCATTTGTAATTGTAGCTTGTTTCCAGCACTCCAAGCACTTTTAAAATACCAGAAATTATAGGGATAATTTGATGTTGAATAATGAATTAAAATTTAAACCACAGCAGATCACTGTTGGTTGAAAATATTTTCCAAGAATTAACTGGCCAGATTTTACTAAAAATAGCTTCTGCATGATATATTTTTCTATTATATGAAAAGAGAAAAGTTGATTTTCAGAAATTACACTAGATACAATTAATGTTTGGAAGAGTGGTTCACATATACTTGAGTGTATCATAATTGTTTTTTTAAGATCTTAATAATATAATACTCTGCTTTCATCATGTTACAGCCATACTTCCTTATTCTTAAATGCCCATATTTTATTTAAGGGCAAGCCTTCGGGTGTATCAAATAGTTATTCCTCAGCTCTGAAATCTGTTCAGCAGTTAAAATTTCACCTTTTGTTCACCTAACATTAGAGCATTTTATCTGTATTGCTACTTAATATTCAGTTTTTTCAGTTTATTCTAATAGTACTATTGAATTTCTTTAATACTAAAGTCTTACCTTTAAATTAAAGAGGGTTTTGTAAATTATATACAGTTAAAAACAGTACTTCATAAGGGAAGAAAAGCAGAGTATTGCAGCATTTGTGTTGTTTTAGCTAACAGTAACCTAATTTACCTTGTAGAATTAATTTGGTTCATCTTTAGAGCAAAAACTTACTGTCTAATCATTTTGTAATTTTTGCTTCATTACTAGTGGAATACAGTCCAAGGCAGTGATTCTCATCCCTGGCTGCCCATTACAATCGCTTGGGTAGCTTTGAAAGTAGTAATAGTAACTAAAGTACTGATGCCTGGGTCTCACCCCCAAATATTCTAGTTTAGTTGGTCTGGAGTGGTTTCAAAGGATCAGTAATTTTCAGAATCTTCCCTGGAAATTCAAGTGTACAATTGGGGTTGAAAACACTGGTCTAAGGCAATCTGAATTTGAAAGTTTGAGAAATTTTGAGGTGGCCATTCTGTTACAGAGGAACAGTAGGTGGTAGCCCTGAAGAGTCCCTGAACAGAAAGGTCAAGTTTACAAACTATGAAAATGAATTTCAAGCACACAACTTAACACTTAATAGTGTGGAAGTATTGTTATAATAGCTGTTGATCGTTATTGGGCATCTGAAGAATCCAGGCTTTTTGCATGTTGTTTGTTTGTTTGTTTAACTGCTGTAGCATCTCTGGAAGGCAGGGAAAAATTTCTTTTGTTCAAACCGTAACCTGCAGCTCAGAGACCAACGACTTATTATCCAAAGGGTCATGCTGCTCCTAAGAGGCAGAGCCAGAGTTGGACCACATACGCGTCTGATTTTATACCTTGAGCTCTTTTCACTCCACTGTTAAAAGAGAAATGCAGACGTGTTAAAAGGTTCAATAGTCGAAGCAAAAATCAATTCGAGTTGAGCAGCACCAACTGGAAGCAGCGGGGAGGCTCCACGGACAGGAGTTTAGGGCAGGACTGGGGTAGAGAAGGTGCCGACGCAAAGCAAACAAATCATTCCATAGGTTAAACAGCTGAAACGGTGGCCTTACTTGGGAAAGCCTCCTTGGCGGTGGGCGATTGCCTTCAGGTTTGACTTTTTAACTTTGAGACATTTATGGGCTTAGGTTTTGATCAGCTCATATAGGCTGATAGTGCCTTAGAGCCCACCTCAGTCCAATGGCCTTCTTGTTTAATTTAACAATACCAAGTTGCATGAAAATATGATATTTAGTGTGACTCAGCTTTAAATAATTAAGTTTATTTCAAGGTTTTTGCTACTGTCATGTTTCTTTAGAACCATGGATATTATCACCAACAAAAATGCATTAAGTGCTTACTATCAGAAAGCAGACTATTTCTTTCTGACTTGGTCCACAAAGTTTGCAGATTTGTGGCAGTGGTGTTGGTATGATGGCAGTAAAAGTTAATAAATACAACACTTTTTTTTTAATTCAGAAAATTTACATAACTCACAAGTGTCACCATTATTCAGCATTATAAATTATCTTATTTAGGAATCTAGCTACCAAGTGTGAAAAAGCATATACCAGTTTTTTTGTTTTGCTGTTAATCTGAACCATTTGGTAGCAATAGTTAGACTTTAATGACAACAAAGTTATCAACACAAAATAAAGACTTTGGCCTTCTTCTATAGATATAAAAATCTCAGTATAAACCCTTACTAAAATTTTATTACAGGAGGTTGGTCAGGTGAATATGAGGGGGAAAGAATCATAATCCAACAGTAATTTATCAGGGAAGTCTTTTTACAGTGAGTGGGGTACATTGCCCCAAGATATTAAGAAAATAATATGAAATGTATGGAATCTAAAATTGAGGTATATATATGAAATATTGATAATACTTAAAATATTTTTTTTATTTGGGGAAAAAAGAAGCTAATCACCAAGCTGAAATAAGTCTTAAGAATAATAAATACAAATCATTTATTTTTAAATAAGTGGGAAATCAACATACTCAAATCCTGTTACAAATAAGTAAAACAGTTATAGAGTTGAAGGAAGTAGTTAGATCTTTTACTTCCCACCCAGAGGACCCTATCAGCAGTTTAGCAAATCCTGGCAGTCATAGTAGTATAAGAGTAGTCATAGACTCAAAGGGAAAAAAATGCAATTTTGCATAATCATTTTCATATCTTGCCAAGGGTGTCCATAAGTTTCCATTTCAGTTATTTGGGCTAGTATAATATGATCCTACTGGAATAGTGACCTACTAGTACTTGGATTGTCTATACTAATAAGACTTCCAGAATTACCTTTAGAAAAGCCACCTACCAATTTGCACTAAAAAAATAAGCTTGCTGTGTAAAAGTTAGAAAACTTGCTTCTTAGATTTCTCTTCTAACGATACTTTTCCACAAATGTTGAAGGCCAGTGTTTTTGTAAGCCAGTGATGTTACTTGAAC
The DNA here is from genome assembly GCA_032199065.1 of Smutsia gigantea. Classification (NCBI taxonomy): domain Eukaryota; kingdom Metazoa; phylum Chordata; class Mammalia; order Pholidota; family Manidae; genus Smutsia; species Smutsia gigantea. Next base: position 5,666 of record JAVSCE010021983.1, on the reverse strand, counting down.
AAGGAAAATGCTATGGGTGAAAGTTAAGGAATTACAAGTTTTAACCTTTTTAGTCCTTTCATACTGTATGCCCTAGAGTATTTCTAGTAAGTAGCATATTTTTCCTTATGTGTGATGCCAAAGATACTTATGATTACTTTATAAGGTATTGAAAGTTTACCACAATTTGTAGTTAATTTTTTACCATGAAAAACAAATGTTTTCCTATGAACATTACAAATACCTAAGTAAAATACCAACTAGCATCACAAATTAATCTTTTACAATTTGACTTTAATAGTGTTAGGCAGCTTTGAGTTACTTTTTGTGTGTGGTTTACCCTAGATTGGAAGCACATACTGTACAAAGTATGTCAAAGGAACTTGAATATTCTTAAAGTTAACATGATGAAAAAAGAGGCATTTAATTCTGTTACATGAGTAATTCTCTCCATTCAGCACACATACATTGAGCATTTTTGTGTCTAGTTGTGAATTATAATAGACTTTCCTGGCCACAGTCAAGCTTTAGCATATTTATAGTACATTATGATGAGAACACAATTCTGCGGAAAGTCCCTAACTGAGAGTAGGAGATCAACAAAAGTCTTCCTGGAGAAGGTCACATCTGAGCTGCCTATTCATTAAAGAATATGTTTCTAATATTTTTAATTAATCAGTTCGTGTTTTGTGATGCAGAGAAATGCTTTCCATGAAGGAGTTACAAGTGTGCTGGGATCCAAAGCCCTTGGGACAACCAAAATGGGGACTGGGGTGAGCAAGGACCCCAGACTAGCCATCTCCAATTATAAGCAGCCTCCTTTTACCCCAGTGCTCCATTACAATTGTCAACATTTTCCACATGTTATGATATGGAGAATATTGGGAAATAGTGGTATACAGAAATGCCACTATTGTGAGGAATTTCTGCTTAGAGTTTCCAAAGGATCACAAACTTGCAAATACTAGATAAATCTAGTAACTCAATTTTAATATGGCCTTTTAAATTTTTTTCTTAATTCTGGTAAAATATACATAACAAAATTCACCATTTTAACCATCTTTAAACATACTGTTCAGTGACATTAAGTGCCTTCACATGGTTGTGCAAACAACATCACCATCTGTCTCCAGAACTTGCTCATCTTCCCAAATTGAAACTCCACGCTCATTAAACACTGACCCCTGAATGTTCCCTCTCCCACCCTTGGCAGCCACCCCTCTACTCTCTGTCTGTGAATCTGACCACTCATTAGGGGGGCACGGGGAGGGCTGTACAACTCAGAGAAGACAAGTAGTGATTCTATAGCATCTCACTACGCTGATGGGCAGTGACTATAATGGGGTTGGTGGGGGGACCTGATGAAGGGGTAGTTCAATGACCATAATATTGCACGTGTAATTGTAGATTAATGATAATAAAATAAATTATATTTAAAAAAAAGTGGAAGCAGGCACTGTTTATCCTTTTGTGACTGCCTTATTTAGCATCTTCAGGATTCATCCATGTTAGAGCATGTATCATAATTTATTTCCTTTTTTTAGGCTGAATGATACTTCATTATTTATATATATTATTTATGTATTTTTTTGTTTTGTTTATCTCGTCATCTGTCAGACATTTGGGTTGCTTCCACCTTTTGAATATTGAATGATAGCGGTATGTAATTATCTATTCAACTCCGTACTTGCTGTTATCCTGGGTATATACCACAAAATGGAATTTCTGGATCATAAAATTCTTTTAATTTTTTAGGGAACAACCATTCTGTTTTCCATTGCCATGCCCACTTTACATTCCAACATCTCTACTCCTCACCACCACTTGTTTTGTTTTGTTCTATTTTGTTTGAGAAAAGCCATCCTAGGGAGTATGAGATGGTTTGTGGTTTTGATTTGCATTTTCCTACCATCAGTGTGTTGATCATCTTTTCATGAGTTTATTGCTAATATAGTTGAATATTTTTAAAGATAACTTAGGGGGCTTGTCAAACCAATCTTAACCAAATCTTATTCAAAAGCAGCTTGTATAGAATTAGGTCAACCTAATCTTAAATTTTTACTGCTACAAAGAATCTTAGAGGTCATCAGAATTCTTAATCATTAGTGGTTTCAGAGTCCATGAATAGTCTGGATTAAAGGAAATTTCTATCAGATTCTCCTAAGTATCTTCATCTTCAAAAACAAGAACTATATGTCTAGTCCAGAATCACCAAAATGTTAAAAAGTCATTATCTCTTGGATAGGTAGAATTAAGGTGATGCTTTTCTGTATTCTCTAAAGTATCTAAAATAGTCATGCATATTGCAAGTAATTTTTGTGTTACTTTAGAACTTAAAAGATAAAATATCTTTAGCCCTTGGACCTACAATAAAAAAGCAAGTCTAAAACCTAAGAATAAATAAAATGGATCTAGTATGTTCTTATAATGCCTGCCTTCTCTTAGTCACAGTATTCCCAAGTCACTACAGAAAGAATGGGCAGGCTGTACAGCTACAAAAAAGTGATTTTTACCACTGAGTCCATTTCAACTGAATTTCATTACGGGAAAATAATTTGCATTTAGGTTATTTATAATGAGATAATGCTTTTTTTCCTATTATCTTTATATAGTATATAGTATAATTACTTTTTAAAGGTAATGGGTTTTTGTTTTAATTTTAAAACAATGATTGCTTAATTTTAAAAGCAACCAGAAAGAATTTTCACTAAGTATCTATGTTGGATAGATGGATACATACCTGTGTTCAATTTAGCGACCTAAAAAATATCTGTAGAAAGTTTTAGATTTTGTGAAGAGCTTCCTAGGACATCTTACCTCCTCAAATTCATTGTTAGTCTCCATATCTCCTTCAGTCTTTTTTGGCTAGGTTTAAGAATACTCCACATCGGGCTTAAATGCTACCATTTAATAACCTTAGGCCTCTGTTTCCTCTTCTGTTGACGTAGAACTAGATAGTCTTATCCAACTCTGACATTTGTTTAATCTATATATTTGTTCAACTATAATGTTTTTGCTGTGAAATTTTATATTTCTTTTTTAACTAGATTTTTGAAGTATACCAGTTTTTTAAATCCTGTTTTTCCATTTGCAGTTGTATGCAGGTGCTATTCTTGAAGTCTGTGGATGAAAATTGGGGAGGTTCCCTCAAGTCCAAGGTATTAAAACTAACTCTAGTAAACTCTCAGTTTCCTAAGTTAAAATCAAAATTTCAGAAGAATAGTTTCATTATAAAATCTCCAAGAATAAACATTTTTAGGATTATACTTTCTCAACAATATATGAATTACTTCCACATTTGTTTTCATTTGAGGTGGAGTTTTATAGTAATTGTTGAATTAGGTTACATTAAGCAATCATAATATATGAAATTTAGATTTAAATACAACACATGATGAGGTAGTTATTTTCTTAAAAGGAGAGCCTTTTCTTTACCAAGTATAGATTTTACAAGAGCCTTTCTTTTACCAGAAATAAATGTAATCCCTTTAAATAACATACCCAATTCAGTATATTTTAAATGTAAGTTGATGTCACATAAAACTCCTAAGAAACAATTGCATTAAGTGAGACTAGACAATACAAAGTGACAAATCATCAAGAGGAGAATTAATTAACATAGAATTTGAAGTGCAGAGGAGAAGAAGCCATGTAAGTATATCTTCACAGGAAATTTTAAGGATTAATATGTAAAAGGATAATTGTGCATGTGAATTCTGTTTTTGGTTGACACGAAACAGTAGTGGAGCTTTGCATCTCCAAACAGACTTGGGCTAATTACGGCTTTTCTATTCTGTCCTTGCATGTCACTTAAAAATCAGTTTCATGAAACTGAACTTGTTAAAGATAATGAAGTTTGTTTTAACTTAAAAACATAAGTGCTCTATTTATATGCTTACTCTGTTTTTGTTTCTTCTGACCTTCCCATGATTTCTTGCTTTGTTTACTTAATGGCAAGCTAATTTTTTGGATTCAGTATTTTATAAAATGGCCTGTGTTAGCACATGACTTATTGCTGACCTAGAATAGTTTATAATGAAATATTAGTCATTTTGATACAGAAATGTAATAGAATAATTTAACTTGGGAATATTTTATATGAGGCCCAAAGCCGATACACATCTAATTAAAACAAATTCTTTGTTAGAATAAGCACAAATTCTGATGGAGCACAGAATGTATATCTACTTCTGCTTAGGGAAAAATTTCCTCACTCTGATATTTTTGTCTCAAACATTTAAACTCAGAATTGTACCCTAGTTGTTTGGGTTTTCTTCTCTCAGTTCTCTGAGTTGTAGTGTGATCACTCTTATTCCTAGAAATTTTAGGCACTGCTTTTTAATTATATTGACTATGCATAATTACTCACTTGTCTTATTAATAACCTTTTGTGACTTAGATTTTCATGAGGTCAAGAGTAGCTTTGGTACCACAATTAGCCCTCCTATTTGTGGTAACAGATTTTATTATGTCCATGGTAATAATTTCTACCGTTGGTAGGTCAGTCATTAAAAGCTTATGTTGTTTATCAATCCTTGTAATAGAACTTTTTATATATTTCTTATGTGTAGTTAAATTATCAAACTTTGGGTACATGGGGTCATACTGATTTTTCCTCTTGAAAACAATTGGATTTTAATTTTATATAAAAATATCTAATTAGTGCAAGCTTAATTTAAATAAAAATAATTATTTAATTCTATAATGCATAACCATATTTAATATAATTATGTATAATGCCACTATTTTCTGAGCCCATGAGAAGCTGGTATATTTTTAGTATAGCCATTATTCTCACTTTTAGACTCATTATCTTAAAGGTATTCTGGAATAGGGCAAGAAGGAAAATTGTCACTTTTTACAGTAATCAAAATAGTGAACTAATTTCTGTATCACCATTGCTTCTCTCAACATCAGGTAGCCTTGGGGATTATCATGATAGCTTTCATTACACTTTAGCTTACAATACATTGTAATTCTTGAAGTTAATTTAAATTAATTGTTTCATAAAACAGAAGAGTAACTTATGTCAAATTACTTCAGAAGAAAGGATTTAAATTTCGATATGTTTTATCTACATTAAATCACTCAGTGTTTGTGGAAAAGAAACCCTGATCCCATGTTTTGATTAAGTAGGAAAGGCCGTTTGTGTAATAGTTTCTCATGGCAGGTTGGACTTAATGTTTTATCACTTGTGGTGACTTCAGAGTAATAATGTAAGTATATTTTCCTTCTTAGACCTGAGTCTGACCATGTAAAGGATATGTCTGTCTCTCAGTAAAAAATGTGAATTCTCCCTAATTTTGTAGGTCTTAGAAAATTTTTTCTGTAAAAGGCTAGAAAGTAAAAAGTTTCAGCTTTACAGGCAACAAGGTCTCTGTTGCAGCTGTTCAACTCCACTTTTCTGGAAGCAACCATAAATAATACTTAAATTAATGTGTGGCTGTGTTCCAATAAAACTTACTTACAAATGCCAGCAGGCCAGATACAGCCCATGGACCACATTTTTTCCAAAACATGTATTAGAATCATAAACTTTCAGGTGCAGAAAGGAGTTTTAAAATAATGTAGAACTGGGGACAGAGAAAAAAAGATGGCAGGGTAAGAAGGCAAGGCAAAAACCTCCTCCCAAAACCACATAGAACACGAAAATACAGCAAATACAACTAGTCCTGAAATTACCCTGA
>JAVSCE010021982.1:0-47527 GCA_032199065.1 Smutsia gigantea | reverse complement strand
ATCGCTTGTCTGATTTCTGTATTGTCTTTCCTCAGTTCCCTCACTTCCTCCCTCAGCTCTTGCACATTTCTTTGTAGGTCCATCAGCATTGTTATGACTTTTATTCTGAATTCTTTTTCAGGGAGGCTGTGCATTTCCATCCCTTCAGACTCCCTCTCTGGGTTGTCTGGTTGATTTTGGTCTGAACCATATTCCTCTTTCTTTTCATGGCTATAGAATTGGTCACTGATAGTTGCCACGTATGTCAGCTGGGCTCTTTAAGACTTTAAAAAGAGAAGAAGAAAAAAAGGAGAAAAAAAGAAAAAAAAGAAAAAAGAAAGAAAGAAAAAAAGAAAAAAAGAAAGAAAAGAGAAAAACAAAAACAAAAATAAAAAAACAAAAGCAAAAAAAACAAAAAAAATGCCCACCAGACGTAGATTCTGTGGGAATGCTCTAGGTGGCGCTATTGCCTCACTATTCCACAGCTGTGACTGTGCCGCTCCGCAGGGCCCTTTATCGCTCTGGCAGGGGTGGGAACGAATAGGAGGCTGTTGATCCCAGTGAGAAGGGTTAAGTATGGCTACGCTTCCTCAGTCGCCAGCTAAGGCGTCTGAAACTCCCCAGGACTCCCAGCCTGCTGGGCTGAGTGTGCTGGGGCGATCCGGCTCCTCCGCTGGGCTCCTGTCTCTTTAAGACCGCTGAAGAAAGCGCGCGCTTTTTTTTTTTTTCCTTCCCGGAGCCGGCTGCAAGCCCCTGGCGCGTTCCCCGCTCAGATCCTGCCCCTCTGTCTCTCCAATCTCCGCTGCACTGCGCAATGTGGGTCAGCGCTCCCCGCGCAGATCCCCGGGGCTGGCTACTTCGCGGGGTGTACTTCCACTCCCTCCCGGCTCTGAATCCTCTCCTCCCGCCGGTGCGCTGGGGTGGGGGAGGGCTCGGGTCCCGCCGGGTCGCGGCTCCGTATCTTACCCGCCTCTTGGGGTGCCGAGTCCTCTCGGGTGTAGCTGCACGCTGTGCGCTTTTCTGTGTATTCTCGTCTCTCTTTTAGGAATAGATGTATTTTCTGTGTTTTCGTAGATCAATATAGTGTTGGGAGGAGATTTCTGCCACCCTGCTCACAACGCCATCTTCCCGGAAGTCGAGGAGGAGTGGATTCTTTAGGGTTTTTTATGTACAATATCATGTCATCTGCAAATAGGGACAGTTTAACTTCTTCCTTGCCAATCTGGATGCCTTTTATTTCTTTGTGTTTGATGGCCGTGGCTAGGACCTCCAGAACTATGTTGAATAGAAGTGGGGAGATTGGGCATCTTGTCTTGTCCCTGATCTTAAAGGAAAAGCTTTCAGCTTCTCGCTCTTAAGTCTAATGTTGGCTGTGGGTTTGTCATATATGGCCTTTATTATGTTTAGGTACTTGCTCTCTCTACCCATTTTGTTGAGAGTTTTTATCATGAATGGATGTTGAATTTTGTCAAATCCTTTTTCAGCATCTATGGAGATGATGATGTGGTTTTTGTCCTTCTTTTTGTTGATGTGGTGGATAATGTTGATGGATTTTCGAATGTTCTACCATCCTTGCATCCCTGGGATGAATCCCACTTGATCATGATGGATGATCTTTTTGATGTATTTTTGAATTTGGTTTGCTAATATATTGGTGAGTATTTTTGCATCTATGTTCATCAGGGATATTGGTCTGTAATTTTCTTTTTTTTTGGTGTCTTTGCCTGGTGTTGGTATTAGAGTGATACTGGCCTCATAGAATAAGTTTGGAAGTATTCCCTCTTCTTCTATTCTTTGGAAAACTTTGAGGAGGTTGGGTATTAGGTCTTCACTAAATGTTTGATAAAGTTCAGCGGTGAAGCCATCTGTTCCAGGGGTTTTCTTTTATGTAGGTTTTTGATTACCAGTTCAGTTTCGTTGCTGGTAATTGGTCTGTTGAGATTTTCTGTTTCTTTCTGGGTCAGCCTTGGAAGGTTGTATTTTTTTAGAAAGTTGCCCATATTTCTAGGTTATCCAGTTTGTTGGCATGTAATTTTTCATAGTATTCTCTAATAATTCTTTGTATTTCTGTGCTGTCTGTAGTGATTTTTCCTTTCTCATTTCTGATTTTGTTTATATGAGTAGACTCTTTTTTTCTTGATAAGTCTGGCTAGGGGTTATCTATTTTGTTTATTTTCTCGAAGAACCAGATCCTGCTTTCATTGATTCTTTCTATTGTTTTATTCTTCTTGATTTTATTTATTTCTGCTCTAATCTTTATTATATCTGTCCTTCTACTGACGTTGGGCCTCATTTGTTCTTCTTTTTCTAGATTCGTTAATTGTGATCTTAGACTGTTCATATGGGATTGTTCTTCTTTCCTGGGGTAGGCCTGTATTGCAATATACTTTCCTCTTAACACGGCTTTCGCTACATCCACAGATTTTGCTGTGTTGAATTATTGTTGTCATTTGTCTCCATATATTGCTTGATCTCTGTTTTTATTTGGTCATTGATCCATTGGTTATTTAGGGGCATGTTGTGAAGCCTCCATGTGTTTGTGGGCTTTTTCATTTTCTTTGTGTAATTTATTTCTAGTTTCATACCTTTGTGGTCTGAGAAATTGTTTGGTACAATTTCAATCGTTTTGAATTTACCGAGGCTCTTTTTGTGCCTAGTATATGATCTATTTTTGAAATTGTTCCATGTGCGCTTGAGAAGAATGTATATTCTGCTGCTTTTGGGTGTAGAGCTCTGTAGATGTCTGTTAGGTCCATCTGTTCTATTGTGTTGTTCAGTGCCTCTGTCTCCTTACTTATTTTCTGTCTGGTTGATCTGTCCTTCTGAATGAGTGGAGTGTTGAAGTCTCCTAGACTGAATGCATTGCATTCTATTTCTTCTTTTAATTTTGTTAATATTTGTTTCACATATCTATGTGTTCCTCTGTTGGGCGTATAGATATTTATAATGGTTATATCTTCTTGTTGGGTTGACCCTTTTATCATTATGTAATGTCCTTCCTTGTCTCTTGTGACTTTCTTTGTTTTGACGTCTATTTTGTCTGATACAAGTACTGCAACTCCTGCTTTTTTCTCACTATTGGTTGTATGAAATATCTTTTTCTATCCCTTCACCTTTAGTCTGTGTATGTTTTTGGGTTTAAAGTGAGTCTCTTATAGGCAGCATATAGATGGGTCTTGTTTTTTATCCATTCAGTAACTCTAGCCTTTGAATGGTGCATTCACTCCATTTACATTTTGGGTGATTATGGATAGGTATGTACTTGTTGGCACTGCAGGCTTCCGATTCGTGGTTACCAAAGGTTCAAGGTTAACTTCCTTACTATCTAAGAGTCTAACTTAACTCACTTAATATGCTATTACAAACACAATCTAAAGGTCCTTTTTCTTTTTTCCTCCTCCTTTTTCTTCCTCCTCCATTCTTTATATATTAGGTATCATATTCTGTACTCTTTGTCTATCCCTTGATTGACTTTGGAGATAGTTATTTTAATTTTTGCATTTGCTTAGTAATTAGTTGTTCTACTTTCTTTACTGTGGTTTTATTACCTCTGGTGACAGCTATTAAACCTTAGGAACACTTCCATCCATAGCAGTCCCTCCAAAATACACTGTAGAGATGGTTTGTGGGAGGTAAATTCACTCAGCTTTTGCTTATCTGGAAATTGTTTAATTCCCCCTTCAAATTTAAATGATAATCTTGCCGCCTAGAGTATTCTTCGTTCCAGGCCCTTCTGCTTCATTGCATTAAATACATCATGCCACTCCCTTCTGGCCTGTAAGGTTTCTGTTGAGAAGTCTAATGCTAGCCTGATGGGCTTTCCTTTGTATGTGATCTTTTTTCTCTCTCTGGCTGCTTTTAATAATCTATCCTTATCCTTGATCTTTGCCATTTTAATTACTATATGTCTTGGTGTTGGCCTCCTTGGGTCCCTTGTGTTGGGAGACCTGTGCACCTCCATGGCATGAGAGACTATCTCCTTCCCCAGATTGGGGAAGTTTTCAGCAATCACCTCCTCAGAGACATTTTCTATCCCTTTTTCTCTCTCTTCTTCTTCTGGTACCCCTATAATGCAAATATTGTTCCATCTGGATTGGTCACAGGGTTCTCTCGATATTCTTTCATTTAGAGATCCTTTTTTCTCTCTGTGCCTCAGCTTCTTTGTATTCCTCTTGTCTAGTTTCTATTTCATTTATCGTCTCTACCGTATCCAATCTGCTTTTAATATCGTCCATTGTGTTCTGCAGTGATTGGATCTCCGACTGGAATTCATTCCTGAGTTCATGAATATCTTCCTTTACCTCCATGAGCATGTTAATGATTTTTATTTTGAACTCCCTTTCAGGGAGAGTCATGAGGTCCATATCATTTAAATCTTTCTCAGGAGTTTATTCATAATTTTACTGTGGACCAGGTTCCTTTGGCGTTTCATATTTGTATACGGAGCCATCTAGTGCCCAGAAGCTCTACTCCCGGGAGCTGCTCAGCCCCTGAAGCAATGTCGGGGGTCACAGGGGAGTGTTATTGATACGTAGGGGGAGGAAAGAGCTGTTTCTTGCTACCCCGCTGCTGTGCTGTTCTCCGGTGCCTGAACCAGTGGGCCGAGCAAACAGGTATAAGCCTCTATGCTTTGCCTTTGTAGTTGCTGTAGACAGATCTTCCCTCTAGCTGGCCTAACACCAGGGTAGGGTTTGCTGGTTTGTGAGCCAGGTGGGGCTGGCCGGGATAAAGGCGCAGTAGGCTGTGTATCACGGAGGGGGTCCTTGGAGCTGTGTCGTAAGCCAGGGAGCTGGAGCACCTGAAGATCATCTAAGGAGAAAGATTTCTTTTTCCTCCTTAAATATGAGAGTCTATATGGCAAAGCTCCCAGCCTGCTGGGCACAGTGCACCCGGACAGGTTTGTCAACCTGTCCTCTCTCCTGAGCAGTAAGCTCTGTGCAATCCTTGCACCTTTAGCAGCCCTCTTGCTAAGGGCTTCCTTGTTAGGAAGTCTCTCAGACTACCTGCCTTTTTTTTGTCCCAGAGCAGCTGGATATGGATCCCTGCTTTCCACAAGTGGCTGGAATCTCCGTGTCTCCAGGAATTCTGCCTGCTTTAGCTTTCCAACCCCGTAATCACAAGAGTATCATGCAAGCACCATGAAATGTATGTTTGTCTCCCAGAGGAGATCTCTGGACTTAGGTATTCAGCAGTTCCAGCCCTCCACTTCCTCCCCGCTCGTTTTCTCTTCCTCCTGCCGATGAGCTGGGGTGGGGGAAGGGCTTGCGTCCTGCCAGGCCACAGCTTTCGGACGTTACCCTGTTCTGTAAGGTCTAGCTTTTCTCCAGCTCTATGCAGTCTGCCGCAGTCCTCTTTCCTGTTGCTCTTTTGGGATTAGTTGTATTAATTATATTGTCATATGCGGTATTAGGAGGAAGCCGCTGTCACCCTTCTCATGCCGCCATCTTTTTTTTGTTTTGTTTTTGTTGTCTTTTATTTATTTATTTATTTATTTGCTATTAATATTCAATTATATGAGCAACATTATGGTTACTAGACTCCCCCTATTGTCAAGTCCCCACCACATACCCCTTTGCAGTCACTGTCCATCAGCATAGTACGATGTTATAGAATCACTACTTGTCTTCCCTTTGTTATACTGCCTTCCCCCTATCCCCCTATCCCACCCCCACACCTGCTACATAATGTGTGCTAATTGTAATAGCCCTTTTTCCCCCTTATCCCTCCATTCCCACCCATCCTCCTCAGTCTCTTTTCCTTTGGTAACTGTTAGTCCATTCTTGGGTTCTGTGAGTCTGCTGCTGTTTTGTTCCTTCAGTTTTTGCTTTGTTCTTATACTCCACAGATGAGTGAAATCATTTGATATATGTCTTTCTCTGCCTGGCTTATTTCACTGAGCATAATACCCTCTAGCTCCATCCATGTGGTTGCAAATGGTAGGATTTGTTTTCTTATGGCTAATAATATTCCATTGTGTATATATACCACATCTTCTTTATCCATTTGTCTCCTGATGGACACTTAGGTTGCTTCCATTTCTTGGCTATTATAAATAGTGCTGCGATAAGCATAGGGGTGCATATGTCTTTTTCAAACTTGGCTCCTGCATTCTTAGGGTAAATTCCTAGGAGGGGAATTCCTGGGTCAAACGGTATTTCTATTTTTGAGTTTCTTGAGGAACCTCCATACTGCTTTCCACATGGTTGAACTAATTTACATTCCCACCAGCAGTGTAGGAGGGTTCCCCTTTCTCCACATCCTTGCCAACATTTGTTGTTATTTGTCTTTTGGATGACGACCATCCTAACTGGTGTGAGGTGATATCTCATTGTGGTTTTAATTTGCATTTCTCTGATGACTAGTGATGTGGAGCATCTTTTCATGTGCCTGTTGGCCATCTGAATTTCTTCTTTGGAGGCGTGTCTGTTCAGCTCCTCTGCCCTTTTTTTAATTGGCTTATTTGCTTTTTGTTTGTTGAGGTGTGTGAGCTCTTTATATAATTTGGATGTTATGAATATATTCTCCTGTATTGTAGGATGTCTTTTTGTTCTACTCATGGTGTCCTTTGCTGTACAGAAGCTTTTTAGTTTGATATAGTCCCATTTGTTCATTTTTGCTTTTGTTTCCCCTGCCCGGGGAGATATGTTCATGAAGAAGTTGCTCATGTTTATGCCCAAGAGATTTTTGCCTATGCTTTTTTCTAAGAGTTTTATGGTTTCATGACTTACATTCGGGTGTTCGATCCATTCTGAGTTTACTTTTGTGTATGGGGTTAGACAGTAATCCAGTTTCATTCTCTTACATGTTGCTGTCCAGTTTTGCCAACACCAGCTGTTGAAGAGGCTGTCATTTCCCCATTGTATGTCCATGGCTCCTTTTTCATATAATAATTGACCATATATGCATGGGTTTATATCTGGGCTCTCTATTCTGTTCCACTGGTCTATGGGTCTTTTCTTGTGCTAGTACCAAATTGTCTTCATTAGTGTAGCTTTGTAGTAGAGCTTGAAGTCAGGGAGTGTAATTCCCTCTGCTTTATTCTTCCTTCTCAGGATTGCTTTGGCTATTCGGGGTCTTTTGTGGTTCCATATGAATTTTAGAACTATTTGCTCTAGTTCATTGAAGAATGCTGTAGGTATTTTGATATGAATAGCATTGAATCTGTAGATTGCTGTAGGCAGGATGGCCATTTTGACAATATTCTTCCTAGCCAAGACCATGGGATGAATTTCCATTTATTAGTGTCCTCTTTAATTTCTCTTAAGAGTGTCTTGTAGTTTTCTGGGTATAGGTCTTTCACTTCCTTAGTTACGTTTATTCCTAGGTATTTTTTTTTTTTGGATGCAATTGTGAATGGAATTGTTTTCTTGATTTCTCTTTCTGCTAATTCATCGTTAATGTATAGGAATGCAATAGATTTCTGTGTATTAATTTTGTATCCCACAACTTCGCTGAATTCAGATATTAGATTTAACAGTTTTGGAGTGGATTCTTTAGGGTTTTTTAAGTACCATATCATGTCATCTGCAAACAGAGACAGTTTAACTTCTTCCTTGCCAGTCTTAATGCCTTTTATTTCTTTGTGTTGTCTGATTGCCATGGCTAGGACGTCCAGAGCTATGTTGAATAGAAGTGGGAGAGTGGGCATCCCTGTCTTGTTCCTGATCTTAAAGGAAAAGCTTTCAACTTCTCACCGTTAAGTCTATTGTTGGCTGTGGGTTTGTCATATATGGCCTTTATTATGTTAAGGCACTTGCCCTCTGTACCCATTTTGTTGAGAGTTATCATCATGAATGGATGTTGAATTTTGTCAAATGCTTTTTCAGCATCTATGGAGGTGATGATGTGGTTTATTTCCTTCTTTTTGTTGATGTGGTGGATGATGTTGATGGATTTTCGAATGTTGTACCATCCTTGCATCCCTGGGATGAATCCCACTTGATCATGGTGTATGATCCTCTTGATGTATTTTTGAATTCGGTTTGCTAATATATTGGTGAGTATTTTTGCATCTATGTTCATCAGGGATATTGTTCTGTAATTTTCTTTTTTGGTGGTGTCTTTGCCTGGTTTTGGTATTAGAGTGATGTTGGCCTTGTAGAATGAGTTTGGGAGTATTCCCTCCTCTTCTACTTTTTGGAAAACTTTAAGGAGGATGGGTATTAGGTTTTCACTAAGTGTTTTAGAAAATTCAGCTGTGAAACGATGTGTTCCAGGGGTTTTGTTCTTGGGTAGTTTTTTGATTACCAATTCAAGTTCTTTGCTCGTTATTGGTCTGTTGAGATTTTCTGTTTCTTCCTGGGTTAGCCTTGGAAGGTTATATTTTTCTACAAAGTTGTCCATGTTTCTAGGTTATCTATTTTGTTACCATATAATTTTTCATAGTATTCTCTCAACATTCTTTGTATTTCTGTGGTGTCTGTAGTGATTTTTCCTTTCTCATTTCTGATTCTGTTTATGTGTGTAGAGTCTCTTTTTTTTTGATAAGTCTGGCTAGGGGTTTATCTATTTTGTTCATTTTCTCATAGAACCAGATCCTACTTTCATTGATTATTTCTATTGTTTTATTCTTCTCAATTTTATTTATTTCTGCTTTAATCTTTATTATGTCCCTCCTTATACTGACTTTGGGCCTCATTTGTTCTTCCTTTTCTAGTTTCACTAATTGTGAGTTTAGACTGTTCATTTGGGATTGTTCTTCTTTCCTGAGGTCGGCTTGTACTGCAATATACTTTCCTCTTTGCCATGGCCTTCACTGCATCACCCAAATTTTGTGGTGTTGAATTATTGTCTTTTGTATCCATATATTGCTTGATCTGTGTTTTTATTTGGTCATTGTTCCAATGTTTATTTAGGAGCATGTTATTAAGCCTCCATGTGTTTGTGGGCTTTTTCGTTTTCTTTGTGTAATTTCTAGTTTCATACCTTTGCGATTTGTTAAGCTGGTTGGTACAATTTTAATCTTTTTTAATTTAGTGAGGTTCTTTTTGTGGCCTAATGTATGATCTATTCTTCAAAATGTTCCATGTGTACTTGAGAGGAATATGTGTCCTATTGCTTTTAGATGGAGTGTTCTGTTGATGTGTTAGGTCCATCTGTTCTAATCCGTTGTTTAGTGCGTGTGTCTCTTTACTTATTTTCTGTCTGGTTGATCTGTCCTTTGGTCTGAGTGGTGTGTTGAAGTCTCCTAAAATGAATGCATTGCATTCTATTTCCCCGTTTAATTCTGTTAGTATTTGTTTAACATATGTTGGTGATCCTGAGTTGGGTGCATAGATATTTATAATAGTTATATCCTCTTGTTGGACTGACCCTTTTATCATTATGTAATGTTCTTTGTCTCTCGTGACTTTCTTTGTTTTGAAGTCTGTTTTGTCTGGTACAAGTACTGCATCTCCTGCTTTTTTCTCACCTTTAGTTACATGAAATATCTCTTTCCATCCCTTTTTTTTCAGTCTGTGTATGTATTTGGGTTTGAAGTGAATCTCTTATAGGCAGCATATAGACGGGTCTTGTTTTTTTATCCATTCAGTAACTCTATGTCTTTTGATTGGTACATTCAGACCATGTATGTTTAGGGTGATTATCAATAGGTATGTACTTATTGCGATTGTAGGGTTTAGATTCGTGGTTAGCCAAGGTTCAGGAGCACTTCCCTTACTATCTAACAGTCTAATTTAACTTACTTCGTGTACTATTGCAAACACAGCCTAACGGTTCTTTTTTTTTCCCTCCTCAATTCTTTGTATGTTATGAATCATATTGTGTACTCTTTGTCTTCCCTTGGGTGACGTCTCCTTAGCCTTAGGAATACTTCCATCTGTAGGAGTCCCTCCAGAATGCACTCTAGAGGTGGTTTGTGGGAGGTAAATTTTCTCAGCTTTTGCTTAGCTGAAAATTGTTTAAACCCTCCTTCACATTTAAATGATAACCTTGCTGAGTACAGTATTCTTGTTTCAAGGCCCTTCTGCTTCATTGCATTAAATATATCATGCCACTCCCCCCTGGCCTGCAAGGTTTCTGTTGAGATGTCTGATGATAGCCTGATGGGTTTTCCTTTGTATGTGATCTTTTTTCTCTCTCTAGCTGCTTTTCAAAGTCTGTCTTTATCCTTGATCTTTACCATTTTAATTATTATATGTCTTGATGTTGTCTTCATTGGGTCCCTTGTGTTGGGAGATCTGTACATTTCGTGGCCTGAGAGACTATCTCCTTCCCTAGATTGGGGAAGTTCTCAGCAGTTACCTCCTCAATGACACTTTCTATCCCTTTTTCTCTCTCTTACTCTTCTGGTACCCCTATAATGCAAATATTGTTTCATTTGGATTGGTCACACAGTTCTCTCAATATTCTTTCATTCTTAGAGATCCTTTTTTCTCTCTGTGCCTCAGCTTCTTTGTATTCCTCTTCTCTAATTTCTATTCCATTTACCGTCTCTTCTACTACATCTAATCTGCTTTTAAATCCCTCCATTGTTTGTTTCATTTCAGATATGGAATTTCTTAATGATTGAATCTCCAACTTAAATTTGTTCCTGAGTTCTTGAATATTTTTCTATACCATCATAAGCATGTTTATAATTTTTATTTTGAACTCTCTTTCAGGAATATTGGTGAGTTTGGTTTCATTTGGCTCTCTTTTTGGGGTTTGTGAGATTTTGGTCTGAACATGGTTCTTTTGTTGTTTCATATTTCTTTGTGGTGCCCAGTAGTGCACAGAAACTCCAGTCTCTGGAGCTGCTCAGTCCCTAGAGTGAGGTTGGGGGTTGTGGGGGAGTGGAGCTGGTGCCTAGGGGGAGGAAAGATCTGTTTCCTGATTCTGTCTGTGGTGCCTGTCTCCAGTGTTAGAGCCAGTGGGCCAAGCACACATTGGTAAGCCTCTGTGCTTTGCATCTCTAGCTGTTGTGGGTGGGGCATCCCTTTGGCTGGCCTGATGCCAGCACAGTGACTGCCAGTTTGTAAACCGGTGCCAGCAGGCTAGAAGGAAGGTGCAGCAGGCTGTGTGTCACAGTGGGTGGCCTTGGAGCTGAGTAGGCATCCAGGGGGTGGAGCACCTGAAGCTCCCCAGAGTTCCCTACCAGCTGTTCAGAGTGCAGCCAGACAACCTTGTTCAGCTCTCCCTTCTCCTGCACAGCAAGCTCCGTGCACACCATGCCCCTTCAGCAGCCCTCTAGATGCTAGGAAGCCTGTCAGACTGCCTGCCTTTCCTCTGACAGTGGCTGGGTGTGGATCCCCTCTTCCACAAATGGCCGGAATGTCAATTTCTCAAGCACTCTGGCTGTCCGTGCTCTCCAACGTCCAGAGCACTGCACACTGTAGGATTCTGCTCACAAAGCAAATCTCCAGGGTTAGGCGCTCAGCAATCCCAGCTTCCATTCCCTCCCCGTTCCGTTTCTCCTCCTCCCGCTGGTGAGCTGGGGTGGGGGAAAGGGCCTGGGTCCCACTGGATTAAGGCTTTTGTATGTTACCCTGTTTCTTGAGGTCTGCTCTGTTCATGAGGTGTGTATGCAGTGTGGTTCAGCCTTCTTTTTTGTTGATGTTTTAAGGTTAGTTGTATTGATTAACTATATTTTTGTAGTGTTTGTGGTTTTGGGAGGAGCTCTCTGTCTTACTTCTCATGCCGCCATCTTGAATTCTTCATGCTGCCGTCTTTAATCCCCTACCTCAGCTTAAGCATTCTATTCATGCAGTCAGTCAACAAACATGGTATGCCTGCTATATATGCAAGGCATTGTTACAGGTTTTGTAGATAGAGTGGAAAGAGGGAATGCTTTTTCCCCTCATGGCACTTATATTATGGGAAAGACAGATGCAATTATATATATGGTGTCAGGTGGGCACATGCTATGAAGAAAAATAAGTCATAAAGCATAAAGCAATGTTAAGAGGTCACTGAAAATATATGAGATGCTTTTGTCAGTGTGTGGTTATTTTAGACTATGGTGTTTAGGAAAGGCCTGTTGGGGGAGGTGTGATTTGAATAGAGAAGTGGCTAGCAAGCCATACAAATATCTGGGGGATGATATTCCAGGCAGAGGAAGAGCAAGTATGAAGGTCCCTGAGTCAGAAACTAGTTTGGCACACTGGGGTATCTAAAAGGTTAGTGTAGTTGGGGTAGAGGGAGGGGCCAGGTCGGATCTTGTTAGGCCGGGTCGTCCGTAGGACACAGTGCGGGCCAGGGACCTGCAGCATTCAAGATGTGGTTCTAGGCCACTCCTGGGGTAAAGCGGGGAACACAAAATACTAAACCTTCACCCACATGGAGGTTACATTCTAGTAGAAAGAGACAGATGGTAAAAATAAACGCATCTAGGCGGGTGATGAAGAGCTGTGGCAGGAAAACCAGGCAGGGTGGGGGTGGGGAGTGTGTGTGTGTGGTGAGGCGGGAGCTATGCAGAAAGGGTTAGTGGGGACACTTGAGCAAAGTCCTGAGTGACTTGGTGGGCATGAAATAGCAGGGGAGCCCTGGAGTGGGGGGACTGGGGGAAGAGGATGGGAAGTGGGGCAGGGGAGGGAGCAGGGCACGTGCACATGCCTTTGCAAATCTTTGTAGATCACTGTCTGGGCCATTGACTGTGAGGTGGAAGACTCCTGGCAGGTGTTGATCAGAGGCTTGAGATGAATTTAGGTTATAAAGGGATCCTGGGGTTCTGGGTTGAAACTGTCCTTCAAGAATTAAGGCAAGAGGCAGGGAGGCTGACTCCAGTGATTGGGAGAGTTGAGGTTGGTTGGGACCCAGAATATAGTAGGTATGGTCAGAAATAGATTCTGAATAGATTTTGATGATGGAGGCAGCAGGATTTTGGTGGCTTGGATTTAGGGTGAAAGAGGGGCCAGGGGTGATGCTAGGATTTTTATAAATGCCTGACCAGGTAGGTTGGGATGGCCTTTAAATAAGATGGGGCAAGTTGTGGGAGGGTGTGGTGCGGTTGGTTGGGTAAGGTGAGCAGAGGATCAGGAGTTAGGTCTTTGACTTTTTAAATTTGAAAAAACTATTAGACATTCAAGCAGGGGTGTTGAATAGGCAGTTGGATCTCAGAGTGTCAAGTTCAGGGACGGCCTGGTGCTGGTTGTATAAGCATATTGTTGGCATTTCAAGGCTGCAGTCTGGATGAGATCACCTAGGGTGTGTCTGCAACCAGAGAAGTCGTGTAACAGAGCCATGTGGGCATTCCAGTGATGAGAAGTGGGGAGACGAAGGGGACCAGGGAGTGGCTGATGGGGTAGGAGGAGGACTCAGCGTGGTGTCCCAGAAGCTGTTAAGAAAAAGTATCCTGAGGGAATGCTTGCTGATGGGGTCCTGTAAGGTGACCGAGACTTGGTCAGTGTGTATATTGTTGGAAGTCATTCAAATCATGACAGCAGTTTGGGGGTGGTGGTGGGTGGGAGACTGGTCCCTGAGAGATGGGGGGCATTGGAAAATGAGGTACAGATCTCACAAGGAATTTTCCTTTAAGGGAGAGAAATGTGATGGAGGTAGTAAGTGGAGGTAGTGGGGTCAAGATAAGGGCTTTGTTTTTTAAATGGGAGAAATACCAGTATGTTTTTATTTAGATAGTAATGATTCAGTAGAGAGACAGTGATGATGCTGAAGAGAGAGCATCACTGGATCCTGTGCTTAGGTCAGAGTAGGAGATTGTTGTTAGGGAGGCAGATAGTTCATCCATAGAACAGATCGGCAGGCAGGCCCAGGGGCAGAGAGCCACCTTCAGCTGTGCAGAGTGAGAGAGGGGACTGCAGAGGGCACTGCGTCCGGGCCCTCTGGTTTGGTGCCATCTGTAGCATCATGTAGATGGGATCTGTGAGAAACTAATTTTCAGAAAATTCCTCAGATAAATGAGTTTAAATTTATTTGCTGTGGTTCTTCACAGCCTTTGTTCTGCTAATGCGTACTGCGGATCTGTGCAGAGGCAGAATTTTCTCAGTTTATTTGACTACAGAACCCATTTTTCACTGATAGTTAATATCGCAAATAAGTAGAACCAGTTTGAGACACTAACCTTCTTTCTGTTGGCTGAGTCAGCCAGGGAGGCTAACCGAGGCCGGGGAGGGAATTTACCGGCTTGAGTGCCTGGGCGGACCAGGCTGCGTCCGGCTCGGGCCTTGGTTGGACCCACGTGCTCCTGTAATGTCAGTCTCGCTCGCCACCTCTCCGGCTCTCCCTACATTTCATTCCCTAGAGAGGCTTCTGCCCCATGGCGGGCAGCATGTGCCCCAATACCCCCTAGTTGGCATCTTCCCACCTTAGCCACATTGTGAAAAGAGAAGCCATCTCTCCTTTTAGCTTTGGCATAGAAGTCCCAGTGATTCCGCGTGGCTGGGCTTGTCGTGTCCTACACTGAACTAGCCAGTGCGGCTGGGAAGTGGCAGGCTGGGGTCAGTGTGTCTGGGGAGGGAGGAGGCCTGTGATTGACAGTCCGACTGGGACCATGTGGTATACAGGTTAACTGTAATTTAACCGGGCCTCAGTTGACTACCACTTGGGTGATTTCTAATCTTTTGCTCTTACAGTGGAGGACTGGCTGAGATTTGAACACAGGTTTATATGATTTATGGGGTGTGATTTATCATAGTTTTAAAGAATGCCTTATAGTAAAAGGCACAAAACGAAACTGGCTGGAAGCTACTCTGCTAATTGAAAGCTGTTAATGGGAAGATGGGGATCTGGCCAACGAAGAGAAGGAAAATTCATCAGAAAGGCTTGAGACCAAGAGAATGTAGGCTCCTTACCACTGGCCTAGGCGAATGCACTAGGGGGACCCCGCGTGTGTGGGCCACGTGGCCTCAGGCTCATCTGGCGCACAGGTGAGCGTCTCTGGGTTTCAGATCGCCCATAGGGAGGGGCAGGTCCAGCTGCGGAGTCGTGAGCACCCTGTGGGCTGCGCGCTTCATTCCTGGACACTGGAGTGGTACTGTTGCTAAATGTATACAAGTCCCTTTTTTTTTTTCCAGATAGGATTTTTTCTTCATTCAGTATTTTATTTTAACATAACTATAGATTACCTTATAAAAATTATGTGGGGAGGCTGTATACTTTACACGGTTTCCCCAAAGGTAACATCTTGCAAAACTGCAATACAGTATCACAGCCAGGATATAGATGATACAGTCAGGATGGAGAGCATTTCCATCACCCCAGGGCCACTCATGTTGCCCTTTTATAGTGACACTCCCCCGCCATCCTCTCCTTATTTGCTGGCAAACACTATTCTGTTCCCCTTTCCTGTAAGTCCCTTATTTCAATCTCAAATGTGTTACATAAATATAATCATACGGTATGTGACCTGTTGGGCTTGGCTCTGTTCACTCAGCTTAATTCTCTGGGATTCACCTAGATTTGTTGCATGAATCAATAGTACATTTTTCTTTACTGATGAGTAGTATTCCATGGTTTGGGTGTAACATACTTTATTTGATCATTTACTCCATTGAAGGGCGTCTAGGTTGTTTCCAGGTTTTGGCTATTACAAAGAAAGCTGCTATAAACATTTGTGTTCAGATTTTTGTGTGAATACAAGTATTTCTCTTGGATTAAACTCCCATAAGTACAATTGCCAGTTTGTGTTGTGGTTGCATGATTAGTTTTTAAAGAAAATGCCAAACTTTTTCAGATTGGCTGTACCTTTTATATTCCCACCAGCACTGCATAAGTGATAAGAGTTTCTCTGCATCCTGGCCAGCATTTAATGTCCTCACTTTTTTATTTTAGTCACTTTGATAGGTGTGTAGTGATATCTCATTATGATTTTAGTTTGTATTTCTCTGATGGCTAGTGTTGTTGAATCTCTTTTCCTGTGTTTGCCCTCTGTATATCCTTTCAGGTGAAATGTCTCTATATAATCTTTTCTCCATTTTCTAATTAGATTGGTTTTTAAATTAGTTTTAAGTTCTAGATATGAGTCCTTTGGCAGATACCTGTTTGCAAATATTTTCTCTCACTCTGAAGCTTGACTTTTAATTCTCTTGAAAGGGTCTTTTGCAGAGCAAAAGTTGTTAATTTTTATGTCTGGATGTATTAATTTTCCTTTCATGGACCATGCTTTTGGTATCAAGTCCAAGAACTCTTCACCCAGCTCTGTTCTGAAGATTATCTCTTAATGATTTTTTCGAAAAGCTTATAGTTTGTTTTACATTTAAGCCCATGATACATTTTGAGTTAGTTTTTAAGGTGTGAGGCTTAGGTTGAGGTTCATTTTTTTGTCTGTAAATATCCAGATGCTCCAGTACTAATTGCAAAGCCCATCTTTCCTGCATTGAATTACTTTTGCACTTTTGAGAAAAATCTTTTTTTCCCCCGTAATTGTTTCCATACGCATTTAGAACAATCTTATCTATGTCTACAAAATATCTCTCTGGGATTTTGATAGGAGTTGGATTGTAAACTTGCATATTCTTTTGTTTTTCACAGCTGTGGTGGGGTTGGGGTGGGGCTTCTTTACTGGTTCTTGGCTAGTTTGGAAGTTGAGGGTCTTGCTTGGGCC
Organism: Smutsia gigantea; assembly: GCA_032199065.1. Lineage (NCBI taxonomy): Eukaryota > Metazoa > Chordata > Mammalia > Pholidota > Manidae > Smutsia > Smutsia gigantea. Next base: position 31,068 of record JAVSCE010021982.1, on the reverse strand, counting down.
TCTGATTCTACCCTGGTGGAGGGTGTTGGGCGCCTTGCTACCGCCTCATAAGGGTGAAGTCAGGGCTCCCCACTTGGTTTATTTGGCTTGTCTGATTAGTATTTTGTGGTGTTTGAGTAGAGGGATTGTTGTGCAGAACTTTTCTGTCTTGCTGGGCTGCTGTTTTTCTGGTTCTTGGGTAAGAGAACAGGCTTTTGTTGGGAGCTTCTGTTGTCTGTGTTGCTGGCTTCACAGCTCCAGGTCTGGGTTGTAGAAGGCAGATGCCAAGAAGCTCTGCACTGTGGCCCTTCGCCAGTCTGTCTTGTCTCCACCTTCCCAGGCCATCTTATGTTTACCTGTGTGTGTGATGTCTGGAGTACCCCCACATTTTCGTTTCTAGATTATAAAAATTTTGAACATTCAGAAAAATACATAGGGCAATGAATACCAACATACCTACTTTTTCCTAGATTTAAGAGTTGTAAATGTTTTCCACTATGTCTTAATCTATTTTTTATTGTTTTAAAAGTAAGACAATGATTTCACCTCCAAATATTCAATATGCATTGCTAAAAAAATAAAGTTTTTAAAACAAAAAAAATTAAATTTCTATGTCAAAAAAATAAGATTTTCAATCATAAGGACAGTACTTTATATCTAATGATTTATAGTAATATCCTAATATTATCTAATATCCACCTCACACTCTAGTTTTCCTCATTGTTCCCAAAATGTCTTAGAGCTGGTTGGACAGAGTGAGATCTAATCAAGATCATGAATTGCAGCTAGTTGTTAGGCTTTGAAGTCTCCTTGAAGAGTTCCTCTCCTGCTTTTTTCTCCATGACGTCAGTTTGTGGAAGAAACGGTCACAGTTGAACCTTGGAATACCCTATCAATAAGATTTGTCTGGTTAAATTCCTGTGTGTCTTTATCTCCATTTTCTGTAAACTTGACAATAAATCTAAAGGCTTTATTAGATTCAAGTTTGGCAAGAATATTGGATAGGTGATGCTGTGTTAAACAGATTTCCTGAGGGACTCAAGCTTGTATCGTTTGTAACTTTTTTATGTGATGGAGAAGATGCCTTCTGCGTCCTGTAACATACTACTGGATGACATAGAAGATATTGTGTCACAGGAAGATTCGAAGCCACAAGACAGGCATTTTGCAAGAAAGCACATTGTTCCAAAAGTGCGAAAGCGAAATACCCAGAAACACTTGCAAGAAGAAAGCAGGCCACCCAGTGATAGGTAAGCTCTTTTCTTTTGAAGTTAGGTTCAGTGTCATTGGGGAGAAGCTGCCACTACTGGTCTGTGTGGTATATACAATATCTGTTTAAAAAATTTTTTGAACTGTTGAGAGGAAATATATAGTAGATTTATTTTTTATTTGAATGGTTTTGAATTTAGCAAAGTAATTGGTTAAAAAAGAAAAAGAGGTCAGATTGCATGTTCTTGAAGGCAGGGCGTCGGACAGTGTTTGGCATGAAGATAGGCACTCCCCACCTGCTGGATCTCTTTGATGTTACTGTAGTTGGTATGTAATTTTGTGTTACTTCCAAATTAAAATTTTTGCTGGAATTTGTGATTCTTATGAGACAGTGGTGGTTTGAATATTCGATTTTTCTTAGCAGATATACAGATACTTATGAATCAGCTAAAGACATTGGACTCAAAATTATTGTGCTGTTTACATTATTCTATTAGGTCTCTAGTGAAAATACAACCTAGCCAGGAAGGATTCTGCAGTTGTATAGTTTAATATGCTTATATTTGTTAGTAAGTTATTGAAAGTTTTAATACACTTAATTATTTTGTTTGGAACCTTAAGCTTTTAAAATCTATGAATTTAAAATTGGCTTATGTTTTCTTCACTAAAGTTAATCAGATTTGTCCTGAATGTATCCTTAAGGTAATTTCTATTTAATTACAAATTATTAGGGCAATACAAGTTGAAAGTTCTTTGTTTTCCTTCCTAAAATACTACATTTTTAGAATTCTATTTTTATGCACAGAATACTTTTAATAATACTGTAGCATGACAGTTTTTTCATTTTGATTATTTATATCTGTATAAAATAAAGGTTATAGGTAATGGATAGGAGTCTGTTTTTGGGCAGATAGATGCACCTACTCTTTCTTTACTCTTGTTGCTAGAGCCATTTTCTTTGCTATTGCTATTTGTATGTATTTTTCTAGGAGTTCAAGTCAGCGGTAATATGTTAGTAGTACTGAAATTAAAATACAATTCAGAGAAGAAGGAGATTTTTTTTGTAGGGAGTCTTCACTTCTTAGACTGTTTATTTTATCTTGATTTTAGATTTTGAGGTAACAACCAGTTGTGTTGAAGTTGGTACATTTGATGGATAGCTTGTGAATGATTTGCAGTGTCTGCATTTTTGCCTAATATGCCCAGAAATCATCTAGTGCTTTTTATTAAAAATCCCTTAATGAGACTTTTTTTATTGTTTGATAGCACTATCCCAGGCATACAGAAAATTTGGATACGAACATGGGGTTGTTCTCATAATAATTCAGATGGAGAATATATGGCTGGACAACTAGCTGCTTATGGATATAAAATCACAGGTAATAAGATCTATAATATATTTCACTGGTTAAATTTTCAGAGCTAAGTTTCTTACATGTATTCTAGCTTCAGCAATTGAAGGATATTTCAGCATAACTAATAATTTTAAGGGAGAACAAAATGACAGCTATTATACATTGCCTATATCATATTAAAAAATTTAAACTATTGAAATAAGTTTAAACTTACAGAAAAATAGTAAAATTACAGAGCTTTCTCATATGCCCTTCATCCAGCTTCCTCCAATGTTAACATCTTACATAATTACAATTAATAGACTAGGAAATTAACATTAAGTGCAATACTGTTATCTAAACCACAGATCTTATTTGAATGTGCCAGTTTTCCAATTTGTATCCCTTTTCTGATCCAGGATCTAATCTAGGTTGTCTCCTTACAGGATTTGTATTGTTTCCGTAGTCTCCTCCGGGCTGTGACGATCCCTCAGTCTGTTCCTTGTCCTTCACGGCCTTGGACTTCTGAAGGAAACTGTTCCATGGAATGGCCCTCTCTGTGGGTTTTCTGATGTTTTCTCATGATTAGAATAAGTTTATTCGTGCATTTCTGGCACAGCATAGCTGATACTGTCACCTCAGTGCATGACAGCAGGGCTCATGGCGGACCTCAGGATGTCTTACTACTACTAGTGTGCTACCCCTTGTCTACCACATTTCTCCACAGTGAAGTTACTGTTACTCTCATTGTAATAAGTATTCTTTTTCTCCTTTACCTTCTGCCTACTAATTTTGGTATCTGGTAATTGTAGTATCTATCAGTGGATCTTGTGTGTAGCAGTTGTTATTGTACTGTTTACCAGTGATTTTTTTGTGTGATTTCTTCCACATTTATTGATTGGAATTCTTCTCTAGGGAAGGGTTATCCTTTCTCCCCTGTTTGTTTATTTATGTTAGTACAGGCTCATGGATTTTTTCCCCCTATGGGTTATAGTCTAAAATGTCCCTCATATTGTTCCAATTTTGTCCATAGGACCTCATTCAGGCTGGCTCCTGTGTCTTCCGAACATACCCCCGTCTTTTTGAACATTTCCTTATTTTCTTGCACCACAGAGTGTTCTAGTCTCGTATTTGCCCCTACCCAGCTTTGGAAGCAACCACTTTGGCAAGGAGTCCCTATCCCTCTCCTTAAGAAAGTGGCATTTACACCCAGAGCATAGCTGCGGCCTCTGGGTGTGCTCGCTGTCACCATGGAGTGACAGGGCTTCTAGGTTCTCTCAGTGACTGAGCTGGATAACGTGTCTGTATACTAATGAGCACATACATGTGTTTGTACCCGTTACCTCAGGTATCTGTATGTGTATTAAATGGGACCATGGTTGGAATGCTTTGGGACAGACAATGGTTCAGTATGTGCTCTCTGTTACCATGCTTCATCCTTGTGATGGGAGGAAATACTGGTGTCCCTACTGTATAGGTGAAAATAGAGAGGTGCTGTCTTCCCAGCTACAGAGGCAGGGATTCTGTTTTGCCTCAGAGGCTGCTCTTGACCAGTGTCCAGGCCTCGGAGTTGCCTCTGTGTATGTAGTTGGCAAGTTCTAGCTTGCAGTTAGCATGTAAGGATTAGGGAGGGTTGGAAACTCAAATCTTCATAGCATCATTTCCTTTAGCAGCTAAGTGTGCATGTGCCACTAACTCTGTGTTTTTGATAACTTATTCTTTAGACAGCAAAATCAGTCTTAATACTTCTGTTCTTTAGGTAAAAATACTCAAAATATGCTTTTAGAATTACTTCTCTATTAGTGACTTTTAGTATAAGTTAGCTTGGGCTTCCCTTAACACTTCTGATGGTGCAATGTGAGTATTAAAATAGTCTTTAAGATAGTTCCTAAAACAACAAAAAAAATCAGATTTTGACATTTCCTGGGTGGTATTAAATATCAAACACATTTTACTTTACATTTTAGTCCGTTAGCTTTGTGTGTGGTCTTACAATTGTATTTGTGTAAAATAACAGTTCTGATGTGTTTATACAAGATTGTAAAGCTTTGTAGTGTATACCTAGTTTGGGCTTGTGAAAAGTGAGAGGGGAGAACTAAGGAAGCAGTCACTTGAATATGAAATTTACTTTTCTTATTAATGTGTATGTTACTTTTATATATGCATTACTTGCATATGTTTATATTCATTTCATATAGTGTTGATTATTTCCACTTTAGAAATGCATGGCCAGTTTTTAATTCCAGCCTGGCTGTGTGCAGCAGACTGTAGGACCACTTTACTCACTTGGCCAAGAGCTCTCAGCCTAGGAAATATGCATTGTATTAGCTTCTGTAAAACATTTATGAAGCAAACGTCTAGAGATTTTATATTTTGATTAGATTTATGAGATGAGTGATTTCTGGATGACCTCTTTATTGTGGAATAGGGGGAATTTATAAAAATTATTATTGCTTAATAATTTGTAATGTTCTGTTAATCAGATGTAGAACTAAAATATTTTCATTTCACTGTGTAATTGATATGAAATAGGTATAAAATACAGATTGTGTATAATGTACATAGGTTATTGAAAGAGAAATTCTATAGAGAAATTCAAAATAAGCTCTCAACTACCAGTAGTTGATATTTTACTGTTTGGTTAGGAAAGAGAGATTGTGTGGGTAAATACTTGAAACGGCTGCTTTTAGCTGTGTGAGCGCTCAGGAGTGATGATTCCACGGTGAGACCTCATGGAGGCGCAGAGCAGCTAGCTCTATTCATTGCCTCTTCTAGACCCTCTTTGAGTAAAAAGGTGGCTCATAACATAAAATAATGCCTGCTTGCTTCTCATTTCAAAGAATGAAACTTGAGGAGAAATGATGTCGTTCCCCAAACATAGGACAGTTGATTGTATCATGGGTACTTGGATGCAGAATGGAGTTAGACTGGCGTGAAGGGGAGCCGCCGACCTGTCCTCTGGTGCAAAGGTGCCTGCTGCCTTTCATTATTGTTCCCGGATTCTTTCTTTGGAGCTGTTGGTACATTATTTTCAGTGTCCTCAGGTGGCAGATCTTCATATTTTTAGAGTATGCTTATCGTTCAGATGGTCACAGGCCACTTGTGGCCAAATGAGATGGACAAAGAGTATGTGCTATGATGTTGAAAAATGCTGCTTTAGTTAAAGATAGGGCATTGTTTAAAATTCCAATTGATTCTGCAAACTCTTCTCTAACAGTTCCAAAAAATTGATTGTAGCAGCAATTCTTAGGCTTTTTGGATGCAGCTTCAGTAAAGACCTCATAACCATCGCTGAGCCCAGTGGTGGAGTAAGGTATTTTCTGTCATGGTGTCTGCTGCAGGGACAGCCCTTGTTTAGATACAGATATGCTCAGATGTGTTAAACAGAGTTGTCAGAGACAGATTGGGAGAAATGTTCAGCTTGCATGCCTGCTGTGAGGAATGTAGCATGCGCTTCCTGGTTAGTGGAAAAAAGCCCATCCAAGGCCACTGACTGAGTTTCTAGGTCGTTATGGAGTTACGTGTGTGAAGTGTTTGTGATAAGCTTACCTAAATTAGAATAGGGTGGTTAGCTGGGGTGCCCACAGTTTCAGAGAAGCCGTTTTAAAACTGCTTGTCTGTAATGGTTTTTGATATATTGTATAGGGTAGTTTGTTTGTATGTAGTTTAGTCATTCAGCAAATGTTCTCAGAACATGATATGGGTTACAGGGTGCAGCATGTGTTATAGGCTAAGAAGGGTGAAGACATGTAATGAACTAGATGTGGATTCCAGCAGACAAGAAGGTTATTGTTTTTTGGCAAAGGAAAATAGTGCATATTGTGTATTTAATTGTAGCAGTTATTTTAGTAAATGGTTAAGCTCTAACGTATTTTATAATACAGGGGAAGTAGGACCTGATTTATTGAAAGAACTTTTACAATTTGTATTTTAGAAATGCTTTGTGATAATGTCAAGTCAGAATATATCATTTTTATGTTTGAATTAAGAAAATTAACATCGCTCTGTAGAAACAAATACTAGTTTATTTGCTATAGCAAATTGTACACAACTGAAGTATAACTATTTCTCTGATCTGGCAATTTAACTTGAAGTAGCTTTAAATTTTAAGACTGAGGTCAGTGGAATATACTAGATTGATATGTGGAAATGTTTGTGTAGGGAATATATTCAAGGACCACACTTGTGGTCAGTAGAATTTTAAGGACGTTAAAGTTACACTTTTGTGCTTGGATTTAGAATTTTGGAATTTGCACTTGTAGGTAAGTGAAGTATGAGTTACTCGTTAAAACTTCTTGGGAAAAAAGTACCATCTTTGCCTGCTATCTTCTCTCTTCTTTCAGAACTGGTGACCATGACATTTCCCATTAATTTCTTGAGTTGACTTACATAATAAAAGACATTAAGATGAGTAATTCTTTGGCAGGCTCTAAAAGCAGTAGACCCCCAACTTCTTCAAAGTACAACTATTGTACTTCCCTGAGCGCAAGACAGTGCTTTTTAGCAAAGTACCACACAAAACAAAATGCAGTGTTGTGTGCTGGCTAGTTCTAGGTGAAATCAAGATTTTCATGACATTTTCAGGGAATTGGTTAAAGGCCTACTGTGTGTTCGGCATTTCACATAAGTTATTGCAAGGATCAATGGAGACAACTTTGGCCTGAGGTTCCTGTGTATTTTCAGACAAGGAGATCTAGATTTGGAGAAGGAGGATGCATGACTGACACCAGCTGTCCTGACCTCACGTGTAGAGCTGATTGACACGTAATCTGTTGGTCGCCATGGGCTCTGCCCTTCGCGTTATACTGCATCGTCTCTCCCAGTTGGTTTTCCAAAGGTGGCTCTGGATGGAATTCAGTAGTGTCGGTGGCTTTTACTAGGGTGGGCTGCTCTACTGCCATCATTTTAAAACTTCTTTTCTGCTTACGAGTCTTATATGGGATCCTTATGAGGAGCCTTTCTTTTCCAGTGGAGGAGTGAGGGGTTCTGCACCCCTGGAGCCTACACTACAGCCCAGGTTATTAATTTCAGCACTGAGCTAGCAGTTGGAAGTCAGCTTTCTCCTTAGTTACAGAGAGCAGCCTAAGCTGAGAGCTGCCCAGTCTGTTCCTACCTCCTTAGTCATAAAGGTACAGTCATCTCCCAGTAGAACATAACTATAACATCTTCATTTTTGTTTTCTTGAAACTAGTGGAATTCAGTAATGGAATCAACTCTCTTAGTGTAGGGCTCATAACTTGCCTTCTACATCCTCCTTGCTCCTTCACCATCACCACGATTACTTACATGTGTATCGTGTCTTACAGTTTAGAAAACACGTTCATCTCTTTTGCTGATTTTATGTAGCTGGTACCTGAAAATAAAGACAGAACAAAGATATTGTTAACCTAGGCTTTTAAAGAATTATTAAAAAATACCCTGGTTTCTGGTTTGACTTAAATACTCATTGCTTAAATAGTTATCATTAATATGTACAATTTACAAAGAACTATTTAGTTGTGTGCTGAATAGAACATTTTTCTAAGTGTAATCCAGAGTTTCTTTGCAGAAATTTTCTATTCTGTAGCCAAAGGTAATGCCTTTTATCTAAGGTTCTGAAGTCCATCTGGAAGTTATAGTCAAAATGAATTCTGATTATTTGTGGAGTGTCTGTGATACAGAGGGGTGCCTATCAGCTTATAAATATGGTTGAATCTTAGCAATATTTTAAAGCCCAGAAGTTAAACATAGAAAGGGTTATAGAAAGAGAAAAAAAAGTTATATTAAGAGAAACAAAGTCTTTTTGTACATTAAAATATGAACTATATCTGATGTGTAAAGTTTCCTCCCTGTGGAAATTTCAGGCTAATTTTATAAGCTTTTGCTTTTTATATATATCCTATGTGCTGGAAAACTATAGGCTTAAGATAATTATCTAAAAGTACTTCCTTGCCAGTAATTTAACTTTCCCTTCCTAGTTACTATGGAAATATTCTTATATTAGGTTATTTGCATGAACTACTGAGAAATTCTTCATAGGGCTTAATATTTTTCTAGTTATTTTTGCCACTGTTATTTCACATGGAAAGCTGGGAATTTTATTAAAAGCTGGCTTAGAATGAGGATTTGACAGCACAGGGCAGGAGTAGATGCTTTTCCAGGGTGTGACTTCCTACAGAATAAAGGTGACACACCTGTTGTGGCAGAGGTGACACTTGTTACTGGATCATTGAGGTGTATTCTTGCCACCAAGTCTCTGCCACACTCAGTTTTCAGGGGCAGACCCTTCTAAGGGCTTGGTAGCTTCCCTGCCTTTGCCTGGATAGCAGGTAAACTCACAATCGCAGGATTTGGTGAGAGAGAGTAATTTGGAGATGTCCAAGTGAGAAAGGAGATTTCTTGGCACATGGTGGTGTAGTATGTGTAATAAACATCCATTTGAAACAGTAAATGGATGAATAACAGGGTTTGTTTTTGACCGGACTTTCTGTTATAAGTGGGTGAAATTTTAGAATCCTATCGTTTGAATTTTAGAATGGCTCCCCTGAGTCAGGAAACACTTTGTGATCTCAGAAGGGCTTGGGTAATTGTGCTCTTCCCACCACATTTCCCTTCTGTTGAGGAAAGTGGACTGGGGTGGGGACAAAATCAGAAGATGCCTTGTTGAAGTTGAGGGTGAGCTGCAGTTTCAAGGGGTTAAATGATTTTTCAAGTGGGAGTCTTAAGTGGAAGAAAATAGACTTGATTTCCTAAATAAAACCAAGGAAGTAAATGAAGGTCAAAATGAAGAACATTAATTTGTGTGTGTGTGTGTGTGTGTTCTTTGTGTATTAGTGAAAGACTCCATTTGTAAGGGTGTAGACAATTGTAAATGAAAAACCGTTTTTAAAATAATTGGGTCTTAATGCTTCAATTTGGAAGGCTATTGATACATGTAGTTTGTTTCCATTGTGATGCATAACTTTCTGGAAAACTCGCTGTTGCCTTTGTGGTCTCAGGGATAAATACACCTTATAGAAATATAATGTTACTTCACCTGAAAATGGACCCGAATATGTACATTTCTCAAGGAAAGCATTGTGGTAAAATAAAGATTGCAGAACTTAATTGGCATATTGTGATGAGTGTTTTTCCTGTAAGTTTTTCTTTTGATTTAAACAAATTTAATGAAGTATAATACCTACTTACCCATAAAATTTACCCGTTTACCTTCTTGTAAGGAGGTTGTCATTATTTTTAAATGAGTCCATGAAGACTGAGAAATGGGGACATTGCTTTTCATTACCTAAGGAATTATGTTATGCTTCCTATTTTAAAAAAGGAATGATTCTTTATTCAAGTTCCTAAAATTTAAATTTTATATGCTAAACATCTTGTTTAAATTTTGTGATGTTTTAGTGGACTGTAACATTTCAAAAAGATGTTTTAATACACTTTAAAAGGATGTTGGGCCCCTTCCTTTCTGGGATATAAAATAGGATGAATGCAAATTTTTCTGATTTCTACATTCTAGTTTTTTTTTTCTTTAAATAGCGCAGGGAAATATTTAGTTTTTGTTACTTTTCACCTTGGCCCAGGAATCTCTTGTCATGATAGGAAGCACAAAACTACATGTGTTTTAACCCACAGTCTACAAGGAGGCACTCATTTTGGTTTTGAACTAAATTGTGTGTTATTTTTTAAATCCCAGTCTTAGGTTTGACCGCAAACTTGCACGATTGATTAGAATCTTTACCTTTTAAAGAGATAAAGAGAAAATCTAGTTAACTCCAGTGAGTCCTAAAATATTTTGCATCCAGGTCTGAATTTTTCTTAGCCTGGCATTATGTCCAAAGTGAATGCCCAGAAATAGCATGGCAATTGTTTTGATAAAAATTTTAAGCTCTTTTTCTCAATTTTCTAGCTCATAGATGTGTTTTTATTTGTCTCTCTCTGGGAGTTTGAAGATCATTTTTCATCCTGTTCCACTTTGGCCTGACCTCTTCAGGTCACTTAAACTTCTCGTTTGCAGTTGTGGCATGGAAGTAGCAGTGATACTTCAGTTCATGTGTCGTGTGTTATTTTTTGTGAATAAGCTGCTGTGAAGTGCTAGATTATTTTAAGATGATTAGTCTTTTCAAGATTGCTGGCATTCTGGTATTTTTGAACAACTTAAAAATATTTTCTACTTTAATACTTTAAAATTTTTATTAGATATAATCAGCTTACGCCCATAGATTTTCAGAAACTTGATATTTGCTTAGTTGCTTAATAATTCAGATTATCTTTTGAATTCTTGTAAAACTTGATTCATTTAGAAATAACCTGTTTTTCTTTCTTTTAGAAAATAGGTAGATGATGAATTCCCATGAAAAGTTCACTTAAAATGCATCTTTGTCATTCTCCTTTTTGATGTCGGGGAAACATTTTTGATATGTTGACACTTGAATGTGTAAAATAATGTTGGCTCATTTGTTTTTTAAAATTTCAGTTGGAGTCAAAGACGTGATGTAATTTTAGCTCTTAGACAGTAGATGGCAGTACTGCATTACATGATCAGTGCACCTGTAATGTATGAAAAGTAAATTTCATGTTAAAAACAGTTCTGATAAAATTATTAGGAGTCATTACATTAGTTAAGACTTTATTTCCTCCCGATTATTGCTCTTTAAACTTTTTAGTAGTATTTGTATAAGAGTTGGGAAAGCTGACCTTTCAGAGGCGGCGTGACCCTGTGCAGCCTTGGGTTGCTCCCTGTGTGCTGGAGCATGCATGTCCAGTCGCTCCTTGGTGGACCGGCTGCTGGGTGGCGCTGCTGCCCCCTCGCGCTGACTGCTTGTCCTAGGCCGTGGTCACCGTCCTCCTGCCCAAGGAGCGCGCCAGGCTGGGCGTTGGAGCCTGAAGGCAGCTAAACCATTACACCGCCCTTGCTCTTACTGAAGCTAACCTTTGTGTAGGATGCAACTCTGATAGCTTGTCAGCCCTCAAGTCTGTTGACCTATAGGAAGGTCAATGAGGCTTACTGCTGCTACAAGAGAATGGAGTAAACCACAGCCCTGGAAGATCTCCCACCCATCCCATCTCACCAGCACGCGCTGGGTGGTTACTTGCGGGGAGGTGACTTGGGTGTCAGGCATTGGCACTTTCCTTTCAGGCCCTCCTTCCTTATGGCAGGGGATTCTCAAATTGAATAGTCCCCCAGACTTGTGCAGTGTTACAGACAGCTCCGTGTCATCACATACATGGGGGACGGAAGGGCTTTCTAATTTTACATTTTTTGGCGGTCCTTGTGCCTGTGCATTTGTCACCAGTCTGAGCATTTTAGATCTTAACTCCAGTGTATGTATGTGGTGTGTGTGCGTGCACGCATGTGTGAATCCCTTGAGTTTCTCAGTAGAATCCTATTTGGTGACTGTCAAGTCCAGTTTGCCCAGTCCTGATGTGTCTTGGATAAGATTCTCATACTATCACTTTTTCTGACACAGGCAATACAAAGTATATTGAATCAGAAATCTAATTTAGTCCATTCTTATTAAATTGGAGCAGTGATTGCTTTCAACTTAATGGGATTGAATTCAGTATTAGAAATTTTGATGTTTCCTCAAACTTAATAATATTTGGTTATGTTTTTCCATATATCTGTGTGTATGCCTGTGCACTTGCAAAGGAAAGTGATCTTGGCGTACTGTATTCAAATACTGAGTTATTTGCAACAGTTGCTAGTGGGGCATCACATAAGGGTGGCAACGAGAATGGCGCATTCTCATCCTTTTCCCCCCTTTCTACCTAGGGAATAAAGCAGAGAGACATGAAACTAAGGGCCTTCAAAGTGGGATTTTCATCTACTCAGAAATAGGGGAAGTAAATTAAGACCCTCTAGAGAAGATCTGGGATGTTGTTCACTCTTGAGGTGTACATCCAGCCCCTAAATGATGAAAAAGCTGTGGGGTGAAATGAAATCCTTCAAAATTTTATTCTTAGCGTGTTTATCTTTAATTTTTTCCATTAAATCACTTTTAGAAATTAAGTTCACCAACTTTCATGTCTTACACTGTATTTTTCTTGAATATGCTATTAGCAAGACGTGAGTTAAGAACTAAATCTGTTTCTGAGTTAATGTCTAACTGCTTTTGCTCACAGAGTTCTATTCCACAGGAGGTGTACTGATGGGTTTCCTTTGGCTCGCTCTGGGCTTCCATGCTTGCAATGTTTTCAATAACCATGTTGGCTACCATCTCAGTAGCTATTGTCTTCTTTCTTGCCATCTTTTCGAATTGTTTTGTAATTTAAGATGAGATCACTACATCTTGACTGATTTTGAAATCTCTATAAAGAACTACTTGATGACTTCAAATCGAGTAAAATTCATGGAAGCAAGTGAATCGAATAGGTCACTGAGAATATTTTCTGCTTTCCGCATGAGAGCTGAATTGTTAGCTGGTTTACAGAAGTAAAGGCACTGTGTAGGTGTTCTAGGATAAAAATATTATGGTCTAGTAAAACTATTCAGGAAATCACTGAAAGATGTTAAAGTGGAAGACATTGAAGATGGTATACGCAGCATCTAAATAGAGATAAAATTAAGGCAAAGAACCTTTAGGGAGACTATTTGGAGCTAATCATTTCCATCTTTTGTAGCAGCTTTTTATCTTGTAACTTAGGTGAGTTGCAAATTGTGCAAACCATACACAAGGGCTTTGTTTCTCCTTGGGAAAAAAACAAAAGAAAAAGCCTTTGCAGTGTTCAATGAAGATTTTTTTCAATTAGCATAGAGATAGGAAGAATACTATACTGGATTAAAAGTTGTTGTGTTTGTGAAACATAAATAGCTTTGTGAATGTAGTCAATGTGTATTCTTCATGTTATAATTTAAATATAAGTGTCTTTCTTGCCAAATATATACAAAAACCATTGTAAACACAATAAAACTATTTTGCAAAATCTTACGCAGTGTAGAAATGTGTGCTTTATTTGTAACAGAATAATTACAGATTTGGCTCATGTGGTGTCTCAGGAATTAATGTGGGAATTAAGAAACCAGCAATTTCAATCCAATGGTGGCTCAACAGTTCTTCGCTGAGGGAAATGTGGGTCAGTCATTAAAACTTGCTGAGGCTTAGTTTTTTTTTTTTGGAAATGAAATGATGCTGTACCAATCATGAAATTGAAATGAAAATGTATAAATATGAGTTAATATTTAAGGTCTTAAATTAGAAACTTAAAAATAACTTATTAGGCTTTAAAGTTATTAAATTGAAAACGGATGGTTTTTGAATTCCATTCTTTCATTTGTGTTTTAAGTTTTGTTTTTGTACAATTTAGAAGCTCATTTCATAAACATACCAAAAGGTGGCACTGTTTACCTGTTTAATTTTAATTTGCTTTTTGATGGAAAAATATATTCTATCTGCAAATGAATTAAATTGAGGCTGTATTTTTTTACATCTAATTTTCTGTTTGTAAATGAATCTTTAATTCATGTAAGGTTATACTAGGAGCGGGTTTCATTTTTTTTGAAATGGTTTGGAAATTCAGATATTTAACAGTCATTTTGTAGACATGAATTCCTGTATAATCCAGTATAATTAATGATAAAACCTTGTATATATATATTTTTTGTAGGAGTGCAAGGTACAGGCTTTTATTTAGAGATAAAGTGAAAGGACAGAGCTCCTGGCTTATGCCAGGAGGGGACAAGAGAGTCCAAAACCTTGTGTTAATGTGACAGCTAATGTTTCATGGAAAACATAGTTGCTTTTGTATAGCAAAAGTATTCATTTTTTTTTAACCTCCTAAAAACAATCCAGTGATTAAGACAGAGCCATGGATACACGATCTTTGTGGTTTTTAGGTCATACCACATAGGTTTATTCATTCTGGAATGTTATTTTATGTTAAAAATACCTTTGAAAATTTAGCAAAATCTTTGATTACTTGAATTTCCTGCTGGCAGTAGTGTGATGAAAGGAGAATCTAGGTTTTCTGAATAGCTTTAGTAGGTGAGAAATGCAAAAATTAGGTAATATGAATTTGACTTGAAGTGAGGATTATTTATATAATAGGATGTGGTGAATACACTTCCCATACATTTAGGTGAAAACCTTGTGATTGTTCATTCATAGGGCATATTACATTCAACATGAGTTTGTGACCCAAGCAAGATAATGTAAGTAGGATATTTTTGTGTCCAATCAAAGCTATCTCTAGTTTTTCAATATAAACAGACTTTGCCAGTGCTTTTATTTTAAGTAGAAAAGCACATTTCTGTTACTAACGTTATAAAATGCTTGACTCTTTTTGGGGGTAAGGCCAAGAAATCTAAGATAATTTATTTTAGGGTGTGCTTCCACTGTTTGCTCTATTTAAAAGTAGAAAGTGTTTCACATCAACATAACTTGTACATTCCAGTTTCTTTTAATTTCCATAAAAATCACTTTTTTAAGTACTAATCCTGGGAAATAGTTTACATCATTTTCCATTAAAAACGCATCCTTATAACTGATTGTTACTAAATCTGTGTAGCTTGGAGTAGTGAAGACACACTTGGCAGTTAGACGATAGCTCTGTGTTGGTGAGAGTGTAGTGCTCATGTGTGAAGGTCATTCCTATTCCTGCCGTCTTTGTTGGTGTTAGTAATGTGATACATATGCAATTTGTCTGAATTGTTTAAAAATGCATAAGTAAAGTAGGATTAGATTTCTCGACAACCCTTCCAGTAGCTACACGCTATCATTTAGACATTTTCTTCCACATTTGACAATTGTTCTGTGAGTTGTGTGGAGTATAAAAAACAGGAGGAATGTATTGTGACACTAAAATGCTTCAGAGCCCATATTCTTAGGGTGTTAGAGATCAAAAGGCGGTGTTTAATTATTTAGGAAGAAACTGGTCTGCTATTTCACCTATTCTTTTTGGAGATGTTAAAATTCTGTGGATTTGGTTAAAAAAAGGTTTATTTTACTAAATGACTGTGTTTCCAGATTTTTGTAAGGAAATTAGAAAAAGCAAAAATGCACTCAGAAAGACTTGAAAAAAACAAACAAACCCCAAACCTTTGTTTCTGGACAGGAAATGGAGAAAGATAGCTAAGGGTCCCCAAAATGCTTTCAACAGAATTCCCCTCCACGCCCCTCCCCTGACCCCACAGATGCATGCCCCCAGGACCTCCATAACTTCAGATTTGCTTCTCAGGGTAGGAGCAGCTGAAGTAGCAAAATGTGATATTATACAAGCAATATTTTTTTCCCAGATAATACTTGTGATTAAAAGAGATCTAATCAAATAGCATTATATATTCGTTATGAAAAAGAGGATCTATCATGAAGATTTTGTCTGGCTCCTTTAGATGCTTTATAATAATATGCTAATTTATGCTGATGATCTTGCCTCATGACCCTTCTCTGTGCCTAGATATGTTAATATGTTAGAGTTCTTTAATTTCAGTCATCTGTGTTAGTATAATATGCTAGTTCATACTGCCACTCACTGGCCAGTCTGTCCAAGGACTGGAAGAGAACAAGAAAAATGTATCCCAGAATCAGTTTCGCTAACCATGCATTAGTAATGGAGGAAATTATAAAATAGACATACTTTTAATAAGACTGTTAAATCTGAACGTTCCCTGAAAATAGTAAGTATTCCTACTACTGTAAGCTTTAATTAGGAAAGCGAGCTGGGTCATTGGGGTTAGTAAGCAAGGGTGATTAACATCCCCCCCCCTTTTTTTTAATATCAAGGAGAAGATATCCCAAGAATGAGAAATAGGCAGTTTTTAAGAAGTAAATAATTTTATTGTACTCCTCCTTCTATTCTGTGAAGGTTGAGGGTTAGGTGCCTAAAAATCCTTATGGTTAGATTAAGGAAATGCTGTATGTGGTTGAGAGTTTCAAGGCCTTAGAGTAAGGCAGGCTCAGCCTACAACACTTGGGAGAACTGAAATGTTTACATTTGTGAAAATCAGAATTTCATAAAACTATAATAACTTACATGACTTAAAACACAATCCATTTGCTTTATTATCCTTCTTCATCCACAGGAACTTCTTATAAACCATTTGTGCCTTCTCTATGGAAAGTATTTATACTTGGAGGGATTTTTTTTTTCCTTGTTATATTTACCCTTTTATCTGAAAGTGTAATGCCCCTACAGCTTTGTCTTGAGATTGTCTCCCATTTCTGGGTCTCATTTTGATCTGAAAGGCACCAATCAACTCAAATGTCTGAAAAACTTGTAATTTTAAAATTAGTATGATTGGCCAACTGAATAAGTATGTCTCAAACCTCTAAGCCTGTGATTCCTCATTTCTAAAATGGGTTACAGGGCTGTGGTGGAAATTAATAAGTGTTTGATAATTGTTAGCTATTAAGTATTAATAAAGAAAACTAACCACTATACATAAATGTTTCAAATTTGAGTATGAAATGAATTGGTAACAATGAAATTTAAAGTGTTTAACCTATTTTAATTTGCTTAAATATCTTTTAGTCTTATGTGTTTCTCTCTTGCATCTTTTTCTGATGGTGAGTGTTATTTAGGAATTGAGCCAAAATAGATTATCAAAATAACGTACAATAGGTGGCTTCTTTGGGGGAACCAGTGAGGCAGAGTGGAGTGATGTCATAGGAAGAATAAGGGATTGGGAGCTGCAGTATTTGAGGTCTTGCTTCAAAGAGACATTGGCTATTAGTGAACTCATTTTTCTTTTCAGCTTTTTTATTCTCACCTGTGACATAATGCATTTTGTCCGGAAGTGTGAGGGTGGGTCATGTTCTTTTGGGTGAAGCACTGTATTAGGAAGTGTCAGGTGTGAAACCCTCCGTGGACATTGGTAACCCCAGTCACAATCAGGCCCCTCCGTAGCACACCACCATGACAAGATTATCTCTGTCTGCATGCGCAGCACTTACGCGACTCTCTTGGAGCCATTGGCTTGTATCTCTGTCTCCTGTTAGACTGAAGTAGAGTACAGAGATAACCCCTTTCCTTGTATTCATAGTACCTATTATTAAATTTGCCTATAAGAAGCACTCAGTTTTTTTGAATGAATTTATATTAATATTCACATTGTTCATGAGGAACAAGTAACATTTTCAGAGTGATTATAAAGAGTTCGAAGTTGGTTTCTCATTTGTGTTGCCCTTCTTTTTGCCGTCAGGTGAAACACTGATGATTTCTTACCACCTGAAAGAATTGGATTTAGCATTTTTCTAGTTCAACTAGTTCTTTTGTAAGTTTCTGAGACCCTTATTTGAGCCTGGCCACAGTAAATGGCCTTATTGGCGCTTTACAAGTGCTGTGACTCAGGTGTCTGGAGTAGAGATTTCATGCTCAGGGTGACTGAATAAAATAGGTACATTGTTCTTTGTGAGTTTCTTCAGTTGGTTCTTTTCGTTTTCCTGTTCTTACTGGTGATGCCCGAAGGCATTTGGCCAGTGCCGAGGATTTCTTCCTGACTCCTCATTCTTCTGCCACCTGCCACAGAAATGTTTTTATTTCATTACTGGTGTGGGTCATGGACCACCTCCTAAGTCTAACAGGCATGCCTTACTAGCTAGAATTGACTACCAGCCACTAGAATATTGATTCTGGTGCTGTGCTGTTTTAAACCTAAAGGTAGGTGTTCTGGAGGACAGAAATGTTCTTTATCTGAGTAGGAACCTAAATTAGAAGATTCTTAATCCACTGCCAATACAATATCCCTTTTTGTGAAGTTCCAGTAGATGGTATTACATTCACATGTGTGGAGTCTTTCAGGTTCACTAGAATTTTTTCCTTAGCTATAATTAAGTCATCCCTTTGAGATAATTTAGAAAAGAGGAAATTGAGGTTGTGAATTCTCTGTGAAAAGGAACAAAAATGGCTGATAGGTTAAAACCTCTACGTACGACCTTTGACCCTGAAGACACAGACACTTCTGGGTCCTGGTATTTACCATGGTTTGTGTGAGATCTGGGAGGAAGCTGAGATCATGCTGGAAGGTGCCTGGGACTTTGTGGGACCCCAGAAGATGGGAATATCTTTGAGTAAGAAAGGAAATGATTTTATTTATAGACATTTTTGATACCATGGAAGCTTCTTAGAATGTATTTTATCTGGTGCAAGTCAAAAGAAATTTACTCACATTTGAATGAAACAGTAGAAGGAAAATCCTGAATTTTCTCTAGAGCAAGGGATGTTTAGCGACCCTTAAAGTGCAACATCTGTCATTGTGAACTGAAAGCATAAAATGGTACTTACAGTCCTTTCTTGTAGTGTGATATTTTTATTATATTGTAGTAAATTAAAAATTTGATGGGGCTTCCATGGGCTCTTTTTCTGCCTTTGTTCTTGGGAGTGAGAGGTGACAGACTGGGCTAGGGAAAGATCTTGTTTAAGTTAGGTGTACCAGCTATAAATGAAAAAGATTTATCCTTGACATTGAAAAGTGATTAAAAGTGAACTTTTTAGGGGTAGTTACTCATGCTCTTGTATATGCTCCTGTATATACAAGATGTAGTCAGATGTAGTTTTTCTATTTTCAGGAAAAAACCTATTTGGTCTGAGTTAGCTCTAATATTTTGAACTTCATGCCCTCAGTCTGGAGAATTGAAATTTATTATGTCACAAAGGGGAAAAAT
The DNA here is from genome assembly GCA_032199065.1 of Smutsia gigantea. NCBI lineage: Eukaryota > Metazoa > Chordata > Mammalia > Pholidota > Manidae > Smutsia > Smutsia gigantea. Next base: position 11,972 of record JAVSCE010021982.1, on the reverse strand, counting down.
AATTTGAAAAGAGTTGATAAAAATGACAAATTAAATTTTACTTAAGAAATATAGAGTGAGGCTTCCAAAATGCAGAAAAATCCCATGTTTGGCTCTTAGATCTGAAGTGATACTCTATTCCATACAGGTTGGTTCAAGAGTATTTAACTCTGTTGCAGGCAGCCAGGTTGGCTTCATAGAATTTAAAACTCTGACTTCTCCCAACACACTGATGAGAGCAACTACATTTATTGGGTATTAGGCAGCAAGAGTAGGTTAAGTTTTCTCCAGACATGTGACAATTAGAGGTTGGTTCTAGCATATTCTAATGCTTAAGTTTCAAGGCTGTCTCTATTAGAGAGCTGGTTTGGGGAGATAACCTTGTAACACATACATTTTAATGAGTACATTACTTTTACCACTTGCTCAAGTAGACTTGGAGTGACTGCTGACCTGAAGTGAGCACCTGTGTTCAGTATTAATGTGGCACATCTGGGTTCAGACAACAATCTTTCATTTTGACATGCACATAGTCAAAGTAAATTAATGTTTAAAACCTGAGCACTTTAAGTTCAGCCAGCGTGCCTTCCATAATAATCCTTCAGAAGCAGTTTACCTAGAAATGCTGAGTGCTTGCTTATGCTTTATTCGTCACATGTGTGGGCCCACAGTGCGGTGTTTGTTCCAGGTTTGTCCACTGCTCTTCTTGTGACTCACTTGTCTTGCACTGGCTAAAGAACTCAATTATTTTAGGATTTAGTTTGTTCATGTTTGACATAAAATTACACTGATTTTATATATTCATGCTTGGCAAGACAGTAGCCTAATGTCAGTTATTTTTAGATTTTTTTTTAATCAAGCTAATTCCTTACCTTATTTCTTTCTACTCAGTCACAGGGTTTTGAAGTACAGTAGTAATTTTTAACAAAGTAGGTCTGGAAATAGTGTATATTTATGACTGTGTCACAAGGATATTGCTGGAGGATACTTCTTTTTTTCCTTACCTACCATTTTCTAAACTTCCTTTTATTGGTTAAAAAAACATTCATGGCTGATGTAGTAATGGGGAAATTATATTAACATTTGAGTATTAAATTAGCTTGTAGCCAGAGTCTCCTACTAATATGATGACATTTAGTAAGTTTGGGATTTAAGGACCATGTTGTACAACTCAGTGTTACACGTTTCCTGTTTGCCTTTTTAAAAAGTATGTTAGATCTGCTTTGTCAGATTGAAAATTTCCATCCTGGATTTCAGTGTTGTTGCTGTTTTACCTTGCTTGTCAACGTTTGCTGTTACATATTAAGAATATGTGTATAGTGACCATACTGGGAAAAGAGTGTGAGTGGTGCTGTGTGCAAACAAGACGGTTTTCATAACAGTTTTACAGTTTAATTTCAAAGAATATCTCAAGTTATATTTATTAACAAACATTTCAGCTAGGGAGTTTTTCGTTCTCCTAAAAGATGACAGATGGAAGTGAACCTAATATGTGTTTTAAGAAAATATGCTGCATTTAAATTACACCTCTTACATCAGCATGATGCTTTATATTTTGTCTTAGAGTTATAGTAAATGCTATACTTCTGGTGTAAAAATCAAAACAACATTTCTTCTGTGTTTGATAGAATTTATTTTCTGCTCAGAAATATTTACTTGAGGATATAGACCATCAAATAACAGCTGTTAGATTGTATTTAATATACTTAGAGGTCCCTGAATCATGGCTGTCCCCAACATCAAGAAAAATATGTGCTTTCCCCATGGACAGTGGATTTAGGGTGGATTTGGAAACCTTGTACAGAGAGCCCCTGTTGTTTCTGTTGAATGATGTGTGACATACAGAGGCGAACTTTTTGACCCACTGCTCTTCTGGTAGTAATGGATTTGCACTGATTTGGGCATGGTGGCTCACTGGGCCCTGGGTTCAGTTCTCATGTGTGATGCCTGGATGGCAAATTAAACATCTGCTTAGTGGCTCTGGAAGGCAGTGTGACTAGCTGGTTCGTTCCAGTTCAGATTTACAGTGCTGGCTTGATGGTATTATGTTGTCACTACCTGAATTAACTCACTGTGGATCAGTCGTCTATATCATATGAACATACTCATCTTTGTTCTGCATGGGGAATTTTTCTCCTTATGTAAGTTTTCATAAAAGGTTATATTAGCTTGGATTAATGAGAAAATCAGCATTCTGATACCACCTCTCCCCCAGTCATAGAGACTTTGTGAGGGACTTCTACAAAGAGAAAATAGGTAAGAGATTAAATGATCATGCCTATTCTGGTCTGATTTTAATTTGATTTTATAGTTTTTCCACAAAAAACAGCCATAATATACCTCTAGAAAGATTGAGTTTCTCTGCAATGTGTGCACATGTAGGTTTTTATGGCGTCTTACACATGTGTGCTAACACATGAGAGAGGAAGTGTATGTTGCAGTAATATGGCCTCTTGGAAGTAAGAGGTACCGTGGCATCCTCAGAAGTCTTGGCTGTGCTGGTAAAAGCTGTCCCTGAACCCCCATGGACAGAAGTATGACAAGGCAGACATTTTCTTTGGTGAGAAGTAGTTCATAGCACACTGCAATACCCACTCTGGCAGCGTTGTGGACTTAATTCAGAGGGCTGCTTACTGAGAGCAAGATATGTGCATGATTATATATAATCAAGGTTAATTTTTATCAAGGGTCACCATGTTTCTGCTATGGTCTGACAATCATGACCTACATTAAAAGAGCCCTGTGGGTCTGTCTGGTGTGTTTTTGCTTGATGTCTGGGCAGTTTATTTCAGATGCTTGTCAGCTTCATTATATATTATCGTTTGGGGCTCTTGTTGAATTTCCAGGTGCACCATAAAAACAGTGCTTTTTGCAGTCACATTGTCATGAAGGAGCTCCTGTTTTACAGTGCAGACGTTCTTACTCTTGAAGGATGAGTAATTTTGGGGACATTTTCCATTTGGTTTTGTTATATTTAATTGGTAGATTATTTTGAAATCGAATAGACTTTAGACCTACACCCAAGATCCCAGATTTGTTCACTTAGTTCATTCTTGAGTTAGTTCTTCTTGGGGAAAAGGTTTTGGTGTTTTTAAATCAAATCTATTTTTTCCTAAGAAAAATCCTGATGAGTAGTTTATTTCACAACGTAGCAGCTAAATAGGATTCATAAGACAGAAATTTACAAATATTTTCCCCTTTTGCTGGTACAAAGGGAATGGTGGGTAGAATTTTTTTTTTAATGTGATTCAGGACATTTTGATAACTCAAGACAAAACTTAATGGTTATTTAAACTGGGTATTTGGTTTTGAAGTTTTGAAATCATATTAAATTTTGGCCATATCTAAGTAGTTTAAAGGATAAACAGTTCAAACAGCAAGAAAAAAGCAGTTTGTGTTTTGTCAGTTTTCAGCTTATCAGTAAATCATTGCTGTAGCCTTCTTTATCTTTTGTTTGCACAAAAAACCTGTTAGAATTATGTCTGAGGGGACCATCTGCTGTGGTTCCCAGTCTTGTCAGTATGATAAAGGATAAGCTGTATAAATAGGGGCGCCCACTCCCTCCCCCCCAAAAAAAGAAAAAACAGGCTCTTTTTAGGAAGGGAAAAGTATGATGTGGATTTAATTTACAATATAGACACAGAAAGTCATAGGATTTTGCTTATAGTCTATCAGGACTGAGGCTATAATATATTTATTGAGAAACCACAAGCCCAGTTACTTGAATGGTTTATCTTCACCTTACTATTATATCTTCCTTTTTGATTATAGAGTTCCTATTTTGGAGGTCAAGCCTTTAAAAGTTCTTTGCAAATATTTCAGTAGAGCACTTGACATTGCAGTATTTTGCAGATTGTTTAGTTTTTGGATTTTTTTCCCCTAGCTATTAATTTTTCTCTGAATTGAATCCTCAGAAATCATCCTTTTCCTTTTTCATTTGCAGTGAGGTCATGGTGCTTCATAAGGAGAAAGCCAGTAATTTCCATGGCAACACACTCTATCAAAACATAACAGATCTCTCTTGCCCCTGCCTTTAAACTATCAAGTGCAAGAGGAAGGAGGTGTGTGAGCAGCAGTGTCGTTCTCACAGCTGACGGGATTATAGAAGGGTGGGAGGAAGGACAGCAAAGTCGGCTAAAAAAAACTCATCTCAGAAGTATCTTAAATTCACTTAGCTTTGTGTGTATGTGTGTATGTATGATTTATTCTACATTAGAGTAGACAGTTTATTTAGGATGGAAAAATGAAGATTCCAAAAAATTGAAGAGTGGTCATTTAGTATCTGTGAGATCAGTAAAGGAGTCAGAGGAGTTTAGTTATATGATACATGTAAACATATTACGTAGTTACTCTAGTCATGAGAGGTTTACCTGGACTTAAGGCTCTGACACACCGCGTCAGTCATTCGGCTTAAGGCGGTTTTATTTCAGCATGATAGTGGCACCTTGAACTCCAGAATTTTGCCTTTTTTTTTTCCTGCTAGGAAGTGCTAGTGAGATAATGTGGTGACTTGTTTATGGAATAGGAGAACAATTACTGTTTTATTATTACTGAGACTTTCATATCCTTTTATTTCCATATTATGGAGCATAATAAAAGTAATATTTAACAATTAAAAAAATTTTCCACAACATATTTTCTTTCCCATATGTATCTTGCAAAATTTCCAAGGTTTATTGGTCCGCCCTGTAGAGATGGTAAAGGTGCATGCTGCTCTCCCGTGCTCCCTGCTGCAGCGCTCATTGGCTGTGCTCCAGGGGTCAGCCCACCTGACTTCTCCCATTGGACGACTGGTGGTGTGGTGGGAGCTTTCTTTCCTATGTATGTGGAATGGAGCAAGTCTTTAATAAATGTTTGTGGGGAGAATAGCAATCTGAATGAATGGAGCTGCTCGTTTGTGGTAAATTATTTTTTTCTATGGCAAAGGTGTGCATTCTGATTTTTTCCTGTGTTTGTATAAAATGAAGTTGGAAGGTGTTCTCCATACCGGTGTTGAATCTGTTTTACCATGTATTTTGATATCCTGGGCCCACCCCTTTGTGCCTGTGTAGTCCTCACCAACAGCTATTACAAGAACTCAACCTTGTCTTTTTTCCCCATTGACCTTCATTTCTGATGAGCTGACCTGGCAACTCGAAGTTGTTGTGGAAGAAGGAGATGCTGGTAGTTGGTGAAGATTTTCAAAGTCTATGGATGCTACTTGATGGACTGCATTAAAAATTTTTTATTATGAAATATTTGACAGAGAACAGGACTAAACATATAAGATAAAAAAGGTGTATGCTGTCCACCCAGATTTAGCAATAAAACATTACTGATACAGCTGACACTCCTTTATGTATGGAGTGGGGATTAGGTGGGAGACATTTTTCATTCTCTTTCTGCCTGTTTACTCCAGAAAAGTTTCAGCCTTTAGAGGAAATCTTCCCCTCTGTGCTTTCATTGGACTCCCCAGGCCTGTGTGTATCATCGAACCTGCCAGTGTATTGTGACCATCTGCTTAGATGTCTGTCACCTTTGCCAGGCTGTGCTTCGTCTTTGTGTCCCCAGCACTGTGTACAATGGCCAGGAAGGAATAGGTGCTCAGTAAGTGTTTGTTGTGTGAATGAGTGAATAGGGACGATTCTTCCCTGACAGATACCATTTGAATGCAGAATTCTGTTCAGCAGAACTATTTCCTTGTCTAGCCCGTGGTTATAAGGCCTTGCTGTTCTGATTTGAGCAAATTGAATTAAACATAAAATCCTTCAGAACAGATGCAGTTAAAAATCTCTACTCACACAGCTGCTGGTCTATTTAATAAAAACGTTGCTGTTTTGATTGAGTATTCATGGTCTTCCATTTTGTGGGCTCTGTTAGCGTGGGGGTATAAGCAGAGACTGCAGACTGAGATGAGTGGAAGAATGAGCCAGTGATGAGAAGTGAGACAATAGGAGGCGCAGGAGATGGTGTAAATCTGATGGATGGGAAAAGGTTTTATTTTTAGGTGTAGTTTTAACAAAAAAATAAATACATATATTTGTCCTTTCTGGGCCATAACTTGAAAGTCTTTGACCCCATATTTCTCAGGCAGTTACTCTAACGTTCTCTCTCCTCAATCATCTTTGTATAATATTCTTACTCTAAAACTACTAAGAGTATATACAGATGCATATACTTTAAAAATGTTTTTAAAAATTCAGGTCTGATTTAGATCCAATAAAATATACAGGTCTTAAATGTTCAGTTCAATGAATTTTGTTCCCATTTTACACACCCATGTCCCACCACCCAAAGAAGGTGGAGAATGTTTCCATCACCCCAATTTTGTTGTCCCTCTTTCTGATTGAGCCTCCTTTTCCCCTTCCCTCTGCAGCAGCCACTTTCTGATTCTGTCTCCACTTGTTTGTGGGAGTCACATAAATGGAATAGTGTATACTATGTACCCTTTTGTGTATGGCCTCTTTCACTCAAAATATTGTTTTTAAGATTCATCCATGTTGTTGCTTGTATAAATGCTATTTGTGTTTAAAAACAAAAATGTATACACTAGCAACAAATACAATTTTTTTTTACCTTAAGACTGAGAGATTGAATAATGCTCTTTTAGGAGTGTTGTTAATAGAATGAATTAATGACAGCTCATTTATGGAGTGGCAGCCTCTATGCTAAGTGCTTTCCATGCATTTTCTTTGATTGTGTTGTGTGATTATCTGTTTACTTAGTTCTCTTGGCAGACCTCTTTGGTCAGAGTATTTGACATCTGATGAGGGACTTGTTGTTTGCTAAAAGAAACTGTCTTCCTTTGTAAAATTCTGATTGTGTCTCTCAGAACTAAGCGCTGTTTATGGTGGGTATTGAGCTAAAGTGGAAAAGGGGGAAAGGGCAGTGGAAAAGAGGTGTTGGGCAGGAAGAGCTGTGCAGTAGCTGCTTCTGGTTTCCCATTGCAGGCTACAGAGAAGTAGCCTTTGCATAGGGGAATTGTTGGGTCACGTCTGACATACTTGCTGCCGCTCAGAACTGTATGAGCACAGCTTTGGGTTTTTGTGTCGCATACTTACCATGTGCCAGACGCTCTTCTAACTGCTATACGTATACTAATTCTCATAACTCCACCAACTGCCATGGTTTTTCTTATTCATCTTTGAGAGATTAATGGACAGGACCAAAGTCACCTAGGTAGTTAGGGTAGAGCTGGGATTCTTGCCCAGCAGGCTAGTGTCCACTTTACCTGGGGGCCATAGCCCCCGACTTAACCACACTGGCTATTTTCCCTTGACCCTGGTGATGGAGCCAGGTCAGCGTGGACACCCAAATAGTAAGGATGGTAAAGATTGACAGTGTCCAGACACGTGCTAACGATTGGGGCTTAACTTCTATGACTTATATAATCCATGAAATGAGTCATGAAATTGCACAGTTCTTTATTTTTTGGTGTAGGGGAGGATGCTTAGGAAGGAACTATTTATAGTTTTGAATCTGTGGCAGTCATGGAGTACTTTAAGCCTTAGCAAAGCTAATCATGCAGCAGTGTACTTACGCAAATTGTGTGTGTGATGATGCTTCTCAGCTAGTTACCTGCAGACTCTGGGGGTGAGAGACTCACCAGATTTATTGAGGGGCAGGTCTCTGAGGGTGTGTGTGTGTGCTTAGTCATTGGTGGTTGAGAGTTTTACGCCATCGTGTGGGGTCCTCGTTTTCAGAAATATGGCTGCACCAAGCTAGGCCCTTGACATCTGTGAATTTAGCATTTGGGGTTTCAATAATTTTTGAGCACCCAGAAAAGCTATGACATTTAGTAGTTTGTTATGAGAAGAGTCAGTTTCATAGAGTTGTGGTGTTAGGAAAATTACGTAGAAATAACGTACGTAGGAATTAGCTGTCAGGAGGCAGGAGTACACATTCTAGTCACTTGGTTAGTGAGTGGACTTAGCAGAGGCCCCACTTGTGTGTCTCACTTCTGATAGTTGTGAATTTGGAAGGCTCAGAATGCACCCACCTGCTATGTCAGGGGGCATGTTGCCTCTCCTGGCCCATGGGGTGCGTCTCTCCCCTGGACTCAGTCTCCAGGATTACTTCTTCCCTTTATCCTTCTGGGAGTGATTGCCTCCTACTTGTGTTCAGTCCTTGGAGATGAGCCCCCTTGTTTTTATTCCCGACCCCCTTCTCCAGGTTGTGTCAGGCTGTTTAGTGGCTGTCTGCCTTTCCGGGCTGTGGGTTAAAGCACTCAGGATGGTCCCTTCCCTTTTTCACTGTACCACAGCTCATGTGTCTCTCTCAGCTCTTGGTTCGGGTGGTTTTGTTGATACTTTCTCTGCCTTTTACTTTTTTCATCTTAAAATACATTATTGATTTTTCTAGAGAAGCCTCCAGAGCCTCAGCCATCCCTTGATGCAGCAGATCACCCCCTGCTTCCACACGGACTTGGCACACCAGCTGTTGTGAACACCTTGAACAGCATTGTTACAAGACACACTTACTTTTTAAAGTCAGACTTCTGTTTTGCTGTACTATATTGTAATTTGAAAAAAATTGGTTACCACACATATTTTAACAAAGATGCCATATGCCCTCTGTTTGGTAAAGGCTGCTCTAGATCACACTCCTTTTGTAAGATCCATATACTAGCTCCTAAGGTGTGCTGCCTGTATTTGGGGTAGGAGGCAGCCTCACGATTCGCTGGGCTGCCCAAGTCGCATCTACAGGGCTGCTCAGTGCCGCCAGACCACGTAGAAGCTGCTGAGGTGACCCTTGGAGTCCCAGAGGTGAAGCTTTGTCCTTGGTTCATATAAAGCTCGCATCCTTTTGAGACTTGAGGTGTTAAGTGTTTTGGGCAAACCAAATAATCCTTTTGTTAAAGGTTAGGTAAATATTTGAAGAAAAATTCTATACACGATGTCAAACTCTTAATTCATCCCGAGTGTCACGAACCTTCATGTCAGTGCTGCTCCTCGTGAAACGTGAAATGCAGCTGCTGGAGATGCAGGGAGTGTGGCAGACCCGGTGGTGGCAGCTGCTTTCACAGCTTCCAGGACTGGGCGGCGGGACAGTTACAGCCAGTACCGAGAGCCTGTGGCCCTTGTTAAAGTACAGTCTTCAGTTCTGGTGTTATTTTACTTATCTGTGATGTATGAGAAATACTATGAAATTACAAGTTTTGCCTTTTTCAATACAGTGTAAGTCAGAAAATAATGTTAAAACCTAGTTTTGGTTTCACAACTCATGGTAATATCTAAAATGCACTTAGCTTTTACTGTGTGCTAGGCATTATTCTAAACACTGTACATACATATTAACTTCATGTTAAGGATTAAATAAGCACGGTTTTCAAAAGTGAATACTAAATCTTTTTGGAAAAATGTAGCAAAGCTGTCTTGCAGACCCTGGATTCGGAAAGCCCAGTTTTCCCCACCCCTATAATAAGCATGTGCATACAGATATAGATAAATACACTTTCAAAAATAAACATATAGCAACTTTATACTTGCTTTTTGGGGAGGAGATATTTTTTTCATGTATCTAACCCATAAAATATGCTGATGGTTTCTTTAACCAGACATTTTACAGAGACCTTTTCATTTACATGAAGTAAATTATAACATTTGCTTAACTATTCAACATATCTATGAGATACAGTGCTGGGTGCTGAGGGAAATAATTTAAAAAATGGCAATGAGTAGTTCTTGCCTTTATTTCTTATCACAGTTGGCGAAATGGATAAACCCAATATAAGGTGATGCCCACATTTTCCCAATGAGGGGATTAAATAGTGCTTTGACTAACTGGAATATACAGACTTCAGGAATGAAGATGAAATTGTCTAATACCCTTATATTTAGTGAAGTTATACTTACATATTTAACATTACATTATATAAAATAATCTTAAATGTTACTTTTCTCCCCTGGCTTTTCTTTTTTTTTTTTTTAATATAATTTATTTTATTATCATTAATTTACAATTACATGTGCAATATTACGATTATTAAACTACCCCTTCATCAGGTCCCCCCCGCCAACCCCATTACAGTCACTGTCCATCAGCGTAGTGAGATGCTATAGAATCACTACTTGTCTTCTCTGAGTTGTACTGCCCTCCCCGTGCCCCCCCAACATTACATTTGCTAATCGTAATGCCCCTTTTTCCCTCTTATCCCTCCCTTCCCGCCCATTTTCCCCAGTCCCTTTCCCTTTGGCAACTATCAGTCCGTTCTTGGGTTCTGTGAGTCTGCTGCTGTTTTGTTCCTTCAGTTTTTTTCTTTGTTCTTATACTCCACATATGAGTGAAATCATTTGATACTTGTCTTTTTCGGCTTGGCTTATTTCACTGAGCATAATACCCTCTAGCTCCATCCATGTTGTTGCAAATGGTAGGATTTGTTTTCTTCTTATGGCTGAATAATATTCCATTGTGTATATGTACCACATCTTCTTTATCCATTCATCTAATGATGGACACTTAGGTTGCTTCCATTTCTTGGCTATTGTAAATAGTGCTGCAATAAACATAGGGGTGCATCTGTCCTTTTCAAATTGGGCTGCTGCATTCTTAGGGTAAATTCCTAGGAGTGGAATTCCTGGGTCAAATGGTATTTCTATTTTGAGTCTTTGAGGAACCTCCATACTGCTTTCCACAATGGTTGAACTAATTTGCAGTCCCACCAGCAGTGTAGGAGGGTTCCCTTTTCTCCACATCCTCGCCAACATTTGTTGTTGTTTGTGTTTTGGATGTTGGCCATCCTCACTGGTGTGAGGTGATATCTCATTGTGGTTTTAATCTGCATTTCTCTGATGATTAGCGATGTGGAGCATCTTTTCATGTGCCTGTTGGCCATCTGAATTTCTTCTTTGGAGAAGTGTCTATTCATGTCCTCTGCCCATTTCTTAATTGGATTATTTGCTTTCTGTTTGTTAAGGTGCATGAGTTCTTTATATATTTTGGATGTCAACCCTTTATCAGATACGTTTTTTATGAATATATTCTCCCATACTGTAGGATGTCTTTTTGTTCTACTGATGGTGTCCTTTGCTGTACAGAAGGTTTTCAGCTTGATATAGTCCCACTTGTTCATTTTTGCTTTCGTTTCCCTTGCCCGGGGAGATATGTTCATGAAGAAGTTGCTCATGTTTATGTCCAGGAGATTTTTGCCTATGTTTTTTTCTAAGAGTTTTATGGTTTCATGTCTTACATTCAAGTCTTTGATCCACCTTGAGTTTACCTTTGTGTATGGGGCTAGACAGTAGTCCAGTTTCATTCTCTTACATGTAGCTGTCCAGTTTCTCCAGCACCAGCTGCTGAACAGGCTGTCATCTCCCCATTGTATATCCAAGGCACTTTTATCAAATATTAATTGACTGTATATGTTTGGGTTAATGTTTGGATTTTCTATTCTGTTCCACTGGTCTGTGGGTCTGTTTTTGTGCCAATACCAAATTGTCTTGATTACTGTGGCTTTGTAGTAGAGCTTGAAGTCAGGGAGTGTAATTCCCCTGTTTTATTCCTCCTTCTCAGGATTGCTTTGGCTATTCGGGGTCTTTTGTGGTTCCATATGAATTTTAGAATTATTTGTTCCAGTTCATTGAAGAAAGCTGTTGGTAGTTTGATAGGGATTGCATTGAATCTGTAGATTGCTTTAGGTAGTATAGCCATTTTGACAATATTTATTCTTCCTAGCCAAGAGCATGGGATGCATTTCCATTTGTTAGTGTCCTCTTTAATTTCTCTTAGGAGTGTCTTGTAGTTTTCAGAGTACAGGTCTTTCACTTCCTTCGTTAGGTTTATTCCTAGGTATTTTATTCTTTTGATGCAATTGTGAATGGAATTGTTTTTCTGATTTCTCTTTCTGTTAGTTCATCATTAGTGTATAGGAAAGCAACAGATTTCTGTGTGTTAATTTTGTATCCTGCAACTTTGCTGAATTCAGATATTAGTTCTAGTAGTTTTGGAATGGAATCTTTAGGTTTTTTTATGTACAGTATCATGTCATCTGCAAATAGTGACAATTTGACTTCTTC
>JAVSCE010021981.1:0-18854 GCA_032199065.1 Smutsia gigantea | reverse complement strand
TGCATAAACACATGCATTCTGGCTAGTACCAGATTTAATGGTTATCAATTAGTTAGATTCACTGGATCTAAGTTATTAGCATCCTGTTCAGAGTGGATAGGGGTTCAGATTTAGGGGACTGAGGTCAACATACTTTGCAATATCAATAATGCTATACCACATTTAGGGGCTTCATATTGCTTCTGAGCAATTCACCCTACAACTATTGGGAGACTTTTACAGAGAAGGGGGAATTACAAGGCAATATCTGAATCATTTATTATTAAGTTATTTGTAACAATTGTAAATAATAGTAATAATAATTGTTAATTTCTTTATATGAATTCTTAATTATTTATCTGGATGAATAAATTGCTTATATGGACCATTGTGAAAATGGGCACATGAATGTTGCAGTATGTTTACCAGTCCAGATAAATGATTACACTGGATTTTACATTGCTTTAAAAACTGAAACCGTACAGTTGTTTAGAGAATACTTCCCATGATATTGAAGAATTTTTGTGAGAAGTTTACATTGACTGTGAGAAGTTGATGGCTTTGTCTTTTTCCCAGAGGTTCTGGAAATTTCTATTTCTCCTGATTTTGTTTTGAATATTAGGAGAGAGAAAGAGAGTAGAGAGGGAGAGAGAGAGATTGCATTAATGAATAGCAATGAAGGATCTGAATGAAAATGAATTCAATTTCTCCATAGGACCTACTGTCTGCAGATAGCTTTGTTATACTGAAGCCCAAGAAAAGAAGGAAAGGTGAATTTATAAAAAAAAATATATCTTAATGTAAATGGAAAAAATGAGTTCTAGGTTTTTAGACTAATTTTGATGGTACATGAAAGGATGTGACTGTTGGTAATATTGTATACTCTTCAACAATGAATCCAGTATCTTTTTGGATTAAATTTTTACACAATTAGTTTTAGAACTTATTCTAGGATATCAGTTTTTCAAGTAGTTGGCATCCAGCCCCATTCCTAGGGTTCTTGAGGCTAAGGATTAATGTGTTGAAGATAATCTTTAGGTAAAATAATACTTTCAGACCCAAGTTGTTTTTCTTTCATTCTTTCTTTTTTTTTTAATTAAGGTTAAATTTACCTATGCCAGATATTTCATATAAATAGAATTATACATACAAGATGTGACATTTTTTGTCAGGAGTTTTTTTCTTAGCAAAATGTTTTCAATGTCCATCCACATTATAACATTTATCAGTACTTCATTCCATTTTATGGATGAATAATATTCCATTTTATGTGTATACCACAATTTTTTTACCCATTCATCTATTGATGGATATTTCTGTGGTTTCTACCTTTTGACTATAAATAATGCTGCAATAAACAATCTTGTATATGTGTTTGAGTACAAATCTTAAATGTTTGTTTTCAGTTCTTTGGGGTATACTTAGGAGTGGGATTGTTGAGTTATATGGTAAATCTGTTTAACTTTTTGAGGAACCACCAAACTGCTTTCCACAGTGCTTCTTATAGTCTCACCAGCAATGTATAAGAGTTCAATTTATCTGATTGATGTTGACGTGAGAGAGATTTAATACTTGTATATAGTCACAAAGTAAGAGAAGTGGGACTAGCATCCTGTTTTTTTCAGTAGAAGCCTAGTTCTTTATTAAATCATTCTTCTGCTCCCATGATACTACTTTGGAAACAGAGCAATAAGGAATTGTGATTTCTGGTTATGGAGAAAAAGTTGTGTGTGCATGAGTAAAGGGACGATAAAAGGGATTTGTCAAGATTTCTGTTAGTTGTCAGGTTCTCTTAACTTGGATTTTATTTGGTTAAATGTCTTATCAATTGACTTTCCTAATACTGATTTCAAATTGCCCTATAAGATATTTCACATACCATAAAATTCACTCTTTATAATTGCAAAATTCATTGGTTATTAGTGCATTCATAGATTACACAACCATTACTACATCTATGTTTAGAACATTTTCATCACCCCCCTATAAACTTTGTACTCATTAAAGTCACTCCCTATTGTCCCTTCCCACCCAGATCCTGGCAATAACTGCTCTAGTTTCTCTCTGGATTTGCCTATTCTTGTTTTTCCACATAAATGGAATTATATAATATATAGTCTTTTATGTTTTCTTTTTCACTTAGTCTAATGTTTTCAAGTTTCAACCTGCTGTAGCATGTAATTCACTCCTTTTTACAGCCCAATAATATTCCACTGCACAGATATAGCACATTTTGTTTATTCATCAATCAGCTTGTAGACATTAAGATTGGTTCCTTTTTTGGACAGTTTTAAATAATGTTGACATGAACATACATCTACAATTTATGTGCAGAAATATATTTTCATTTCTCTTATATATCTGGAAATCAAATCATTGAATCATATCATAACTATGTTTGATAGAGTTTTAACTTTTTAGCAAACTGTCAAACTGTTTAACAAAGTGGTTCAACCATTTTATAACACTGGCAATGCATGAAGGTCTCAATTTCTCCACATCCTTGCCAACATTTGTTATTATCTGTTTTTTTAATTTTTAATTTTCATCAATCTAGTGGGTGTGAAGCAGTATCTCATTGTGGCATTGATTTTTGATGGTTAATGATGTTTCACATCTTTTCATGTGCATATTGGCCATTTGTATATTTCCTTTGGAGAAATGTCTATTCAGATCTTTTAACGATCTTTTTATTGTTGAGTTATGAGTCTTCTTTATATATTCTAGATAACAAATCCCTTATACAATATATGATTGGAAAGTTGTTTCCCTCATTTTGTGGGTTGTTTTTTCACTTTTTCTTGGTATCCTTTGAAACACAAAAGTTTTTAATTTTGACAAAGTTATATATATCAATTTTTTTCTTTTGTTGCTTTTGCTTTTGGTATTATATCTTATTTAGACTTTGTATGAGGTCTGGTGATTTACACCTACTTTTTATTCTAAGAATTTTATATTTTTAGCTCCTACATATCAGTCCACGATCCATTTCTGAGTTAATGATTTTGTACCATATGAGGTAAGGGTCCAACTCATTCTTTCACATGTATCAGAAGTTTCCAGGTGTCAAGGTATATGAAGATAACAAGCCAGACTGAAAGTAATAATAAGTCTTTATTCCCTTTTTGTGCAAGTATAAGCAAGAAGCCAGAAAGAGTGTGCCAGGCCCCTCAGTGTTCCACTTTTCCCCATAGAGGCACAGAACAGCGTCAAATGTATCAGCACAGATGTGTTGGGGGTAGGCTGGGATGGCTGTGGGAGTGAATAAATTCCCAAATAAAAGGGCCCTGCTGGTTTATGGATTTAGGGGTTAGGAAAAGTTAGGGTAAGTGTTTGGAGTAGAAAACTACTAAATATTGAAGATGCCCTTGATAAGGTTGTCTCCATTAGGCACATGAGATAGGAATACAGATAACCATAGAAGGATGGCCAGTGTTGGGGCCAAGTGGCTGAGTCTTTGACTGCAGTTCACTTCAGAATTTGTAACACACTCACTATGCACCAGGTCTGGTGTGAGGAAAGCAGCTTTTCCCTCATGAGGCCTGCCAGGTAAAGATAGCCTTTATCATTGCTTGTAGTCTGGCCTGAAGATCACAAGCAGGATTTTGGCCTGGAGCATACCCCTCGGCATGTGGGTAGACATTTATCCTAGAAGCTTTTGTTGAAGGAACTATTCCTACCCTATTGATTCATTTTGGTACCCTTATTGAAAATCAACAAGAATTTAATTCTGAACTCTTAATTCTACTTGACTGGCATATATGTATCTATCCTTATGCAGTATGCTTATGTCTTGATTGTTGCAACTGTTTAGTGTATTTTGAAATCAGGAAGTATGAGTGTTTCAACTTTGTTCTCTTTTTATCAAGGTTTTTTTTGCTATTCTGGATCCCTTGACTTTTCATACCAATTTTAGGATAACCTTATCAATTCTTAAGGATCTTCTTAATCATGAAAAAATAAATTATTATCCAGGTAACTTGTTAAATTATGTATTTTTGAAAATTATCACTTAGATGTGTCACATATGGTAACTTTGTTAACAGAATATGTGATTACCTGGAATACCTGGCTTGCTTTTGCTTCTTAAAGAGAGGAATTTTTATTGAAGAATAGTGGAAAAGAAATCTGTGAGATCCTGGATTAAGTACAGAAACATATATGGGCATATTTCATCAGCTTGTTCAGTTGGATTGTTTTGGAACATGGGTGTGTAATGAAAAGTCATCTGTAGAAACATTTAAAGGACAGAAATTATTTAATAAAACAGTATTTTTACAAAAATGCAGTAACAGTATTTTATGAAAAAATAAAAATTTATATACACTTCATGATTGCTAATTTCAGTCTCACAACTCCCAATAAGAGGACAGGAAGGCCAATATTATTATCCAGTTTTACAGATATAGGCATTGTTGCTTAGAAATTTGAAGTGGTTTGACCCAAGTCACATGGTAATCCAGAGACAGCCCTTGAACGCATTTTCCTTCATCAAATGTAATGCTCTTTCCTTTGAACCAGGTGTCTTCTAGTGGCTATAATGATCATTTTATTCAATATGAAAATATGTATTTGAGTTCAGAAACAGAATTACATGATATTTATTAATTCTATAGTAGTGGAGTTAACCACTTGATACTTTCACTCAGCTTTTCATATGTATATATTTTGACTAGTCAATCACTTTGAAGAGCCTAACATCCAGTTGTGTATATCTACATGCATATTTGAAGTACTATGAGGGCAAAGTAGCAGATGAAAAATAGTAAGTTAATGACATTCATAATGTATAATGTTGAGAATGCCATTGAGGTTCCTGGCAAAAGTTTTTATTGGAGACAGGAATCTAAAGACAAGTCTTAAATACATAGACAGATTTTTGGTTTAGATGATATACTAGGCAATATGAGAATGGGGACTTCATTGGGGAAAAACCATGTACTTTTTATTCCAGAATTCTCATCGACTATCACATTGTTATGTACAGAGTAGTTGCTCAATAATAAAAGTTAGGAGAAAAGCAAAAGTGTTAAAGTTGGCATAGATAATAGGGGTTACAAAGACTTGGAGTACTGTATAATACTCAGTGAGTTTTGATGGTACCTTCTCACTCTGCATTTCACTGATGTGAAAAAATTGTAGACAGAAGAGCTGTTTATTTCTCAAATTGTTAGGGAGTGATGCCTGGATCAGACCTCAGATATAAATCCCTTTATCTAGGAATAATTTTTTTAAACATCTATTTCCTCTGGTCTGTTGTTTTTGCTTTTTTCTTTGTTTTTTAATCATTTTCCAATTCCATCTCCAGGATTGCCCTTTTCTGATATCATTTGTACATTATACTTTGTAAAATGAATTTTAATAAACAATGAGCTGTAAAGCCAAATCAACATTTTACATGGTTGGGGCAACCTTTAGGGAAAGCATAATAATGCTGCAAAGATTTATATTCCAAATAACGCAGCCTCTCATAGCATGAAGCTAAGCTCATTGGATTTCCCTTAAAGAATGTTCTAAGTGACAGTTCTTGCAAATGCCAGGGCAACCAGAATCCCAGAGCAGAAATCTTTCTTTTTGACCTCCCAGCAATAGAAAACTCAGGAGGAACCAAGACAGATTGTGAGCTGAAGAGACAGATACTTTTCTAGGAAAGAACCAACCTGGATCCTCCTGTCTCTCATCACATCAAGTAAATATAATTTATAATTTCAACTAATACTTCAAATATGTTGTTCTGTATTTTACTCAAGTAAACTTTTCCTTCCTGGGACCATGAGAGCTATTGATTATAGCAAGTTATTGAAACTGTGATGATGGTTTTAAGCACCTGTGTTGACTTTTGTGCATCTCAGCATAGATTATTTTTTAAACTTTAAAACACAAGTAAATAAACTTCCCCAGGGTTTGGATCCGTTTGTTTAACTAGGACACAGGGGAATGAGAAGCAATTGAAGAGCAGGGACTGGGCAGGAAAGAGCCCTCCCCTTTAACTGTGTTAGAAAAAGCTGCTAAGAGCAACAGAAATGTTAAAGCTTATCTCTATAATGAGCGTAGGTGAAGTATGGAATTGTTTTCTATTCAAGATTTTAGAGTGATGAATGCTGCACTGATTTCTGTCTCATGGTATGGAATAACTTATCTAAGTAGAGAAAAATGGCTTTACTCGCCCACATTTGTTTTAGTCAGCCATCTTAGAAGTGTGTGCTGTTGGTCACAAGGGAGTTATTATGAGCAGGGACTCACTGTGACTTAGGTTCGAGTCAGCCCCACGACTGGCTCAAGTTTCTTGCCTGCCTGATGATCAGTTGAACATGTCATATGTATGAAAAATGTTTTCTTCTTGAACTATGTGAATTGACAATACTGTGGCAGTCAACACTATATACTAACTAATAATGTGTACTAACACCTATGTATTCATTTTATCCTGAATAATAGAGAGTGTATAGTTCGAGAGTAGTTTTAAAATGGCAATATTGGGGTGTATTTTGGTTCATGAGTGCACACGTGTATCACCTGAGCAAGAGGGTGTAGACCTCCATATAGCTTAAAAGAAATGGAAAAAGATTTCACTTAAAAATCTAGATTTGTGGCTTCCTTTAAGCCTAGAAGATACTGCCACAGTGGTCTCATATTCATGCTGGCAATAGTAAGCTCGAACTAAGAATGAAAAGCACCTTTCCTTCTTCTGGAAGGGCAGGAACTCTAAAGATTGCATAGCTTCCACTACTTTCTATTTTTCAACACCCAGTCCACTTCAAGTATTTAAATAACCCGACTGGGCCATGTAAAGAACTGTGTTTGAGACTCCTGTAAAGATTACTATATCGGTAAAACCCAGGCTGAATCAGTAAAAGATGAAAATTGCAATAATTTTTAAAGAAAAGTAGCTCTCTTCAAGCACATCAGAGCATGGACTCAATCACTGAGTCACATTTTGAATGCAGTATTGCTTTCAGGGTCCTTAGAAATCATCTAGCCAAATCCTGTCATTTTATGAATAGAAAATTTGAGATCCAAGGAGTCCAAGCAACCTGCATAAGATCTTTATAGTTTCTAAAATAGTTGGTATCAGAAATATTAGTTCATGACTCTTTTTAACCACTCTACTATTTCCAGTTAATAGATGTGATATTTTTAAATAGGCCAATTCAATTTCTACCCAAGTTTACTGACCCAGCTCACATTCCATCTCTTCTCTGTAGTCTTCATGTCTTGTCCACATGATCAGGGCTTCCCCTCCTGTGACTTGTTTCAGGAAGTATAATTGGCAACATTCTCTTGGGTATTTAATTGTTTATTGCCTGATGAAGTTACTTAACTCCAGTATATGCTTGTTAACACAACAAGGTTATGAGTTCCTCAAGGACAAGAACAGTATTGCTTAGTTTTTTTCTTCACAGTAGCATCCAACACATGGCCAAGCACTTATTAAGTTCTTGATTAATAGCTGTTGGGTTGAAATGAATTAAATTGAATAACCATGGCTGCAGCACAAATGAGGAAACCTCATTTGCTTGAATGTGCATAAAATAGCCAAACTTTCCTTCCAGAAGAGTAGGGTCCCTGCTTTAGCTGAGATAAGAGCTTTTGGTTTTTATCTTCCACCTTCCAGGGCCAAGTCTGGCCTCTGAGCTTTCAACAGGCTATTGCTTGGGCCGCAAGGATGAATGAAAGCCCTTTGTCATGTAACTTTACAGTATAGAAACCTAGGACACTACCTTAGCCTAACTGTCCATTTTTTTAATTTGAAATTCTATAGTACTTTCTTGTACCATTTCATAGCCTTTATCACTTTCTACCTTGTATTGCAACTTTCTACCTTCTATCAGATCTATTGGTGGAAATTGAGTTGGCTTGTGTAGAATAAAAAGAGTTAATCAGGCAAGGAGAGTGGTAGGTGAATATCCAAATCAAAGATTATAATGCTAAATTCAGAAGTTCAAGAGAGCCCAGAAAATGTAAATCCTCAGCATTTCTGAGTATTTAGTGAGCATATATATTATTTCCTATTTGTGGGTTTTCACTTCTAGCTTAGAAGTTCTGTTCTTTGCTATCCTGAAACTTTCGGGCTACTGTTTGTATTTCACTGAAGTTTATGGGAATTACAGTCAAACACAGGAAGATACATGCTTATGTTTTTGTATTTTACCTGTTTTATTATATAAAGAATAGTTGCCCTGGCATTGCTTGGGCACCAGTGAATATCATTGCTGAGAATAAATTTAGAGAATAATTTTTCTTCTCCTTTACTCCCTCAAAGTATCAAAATTTTTCTTGGAGGCCTGAAATTTAAACAATTCACTAATCATTAATATTTTGTTACCACCATATATTTTTTCATGAGAAATGAGGAATTTAATTGTCTGGATGGTGTGTTTTAGTATTAACTAAAAGCTGAGATGTTATACCAGCTAGTTAGTATCTGAATCAAATTTGGGAGAGAAACTTCAGAGTATGATGAATATTCTATTTGGCTAGCTTATGATACTCAGTTTTCTTTGCATCTGACAATTACCCAATTTGATACTGATAGTCCATTTCAAATGTGAAATCATAAATACAAATAAAGGATCTAAAACCTCCACTGTCTGTTAGTTTTGAGTCCATCTTGTGAAAATTAAGTCTGTCCTATCATGCTATTTTACAGTGACTGACAGAAGTTGGCCACACTCATTATAAAATGACCTATTTTACTTTACTACTTCTTTATCAGAGAACTCAACCTTCTCATGGCAATTTAAAATCTGTCTTAAAATTTCCTAGATGGATCCTCCTGGTTCCTAGTTAAGTAGTTTCTTAGGATCAGTGTAGTTATTTATGAGCTTACTGAAACTAAAGATGTGCCCATTTTGGCTACCCGTAAAAGTAGTGTTAGAGGTATGAAATGATGGATGGGAAAGTTAACACAATAGGGCTTAACTGTTCTAGGCATATGTATGGTTAATGATACAGGAGCCTGTGAGACCTCTCTGCTATGTTTGATAACCTTTAAGCTTAGAATTTTGAGGAAGCATAAAATGGAGAGTCACGTGAGTCACAAATCTTACATATCTATAGAATAAGTGGAGTAATTACAGACTTCTGTGTCAGAGGGGCAGCAACAGTTAGCTTGAGTGGGGCCTAATACCTTCTGCCCTCTTTTCCTTCCGTCTATAAGCATATTTACCATATCTTAGGCAGGAGAATGCAGTGTAGTCTAAGCAATTTCCTAGATACTTGAAATATGGAGATAAACTGTTATGGTCCCTTAAGGAGACACAGTTGAGTCAGGAAGATAGACAGAAATTCATTATGACATAAACCTTTCTATTATAAGCACAGCATAGATAAAATTTTAGGGAGTGATTTGGGTTACTTCGATGTAGTGGAGGTCTCCATGCATAGTGTATGGCACACAGTGCCCAGTAGTAATCACTAAAGTATAGTCAGCACTTACTAGTTGCTAGGCATTGAACTAAGCTCATTACATGCATAAACTTTTTTAATTCTCAATAACAATCCAGTGAACTATGTATGTACTATTATCATCCCCATTATTTTAGAACATGGAAGAGGTTAAGGAACTTGCACAAGGTCATGTGGCTAGTAAGCAGTACAGTAAGGATTCGAGCCCAGGCAATGTGGTTCCAGATACTGTGCTCCTAATTAGCATATTATACTGCCTCTCAGTAAGTATTCATTAATTTAATAATTGTTACTATTCATATTCTTTACTTAAAATGACATTGTCAGGTGGTGATAGCAAAGTGTGAGTGGTTTTTCTTTGTTTTCTATGTTGATGGAAATTTTATAATTTCCATGCCATTGTGAAACAAAGAAAATGAGGAGTTGTTTTACATTTTACGTGATGGTGGTGATGATGGCAATGATGATAATTGTATTTACTAGGTGGCAGACTCACTCATAAATCCTTCACATGCCTTCATACATGTGTCCTCACAGTGATCCCATGAGGTAGGTGCAACTATTACCCCTTTTACACCTGAGAAACCTAGGGTAATGAAACTAACTTACTCAAGGTCATGTAGCTAAAAAGCAGGGTGGGATCCCAGGGCCTTTCCCAAGTTGAAACCCCCAGTAAAGGCCGCAGACCCTGTCTACTGTGCTGTCTGTCCCTCTCAGGGCGGATCCCTGAGAGTCACGACGTCGCAAAGACCTCTCAGAACATTCCAGCCATCTTTCAGCACAGCACACAAATCTGTCATAGGGTTGAGCGCCTCACTGAATTGTGCCTTGAACAGGAAAAAGACAATACTGTGACACAGCTGTTTCTCTGATGGCTGAATTTCTGAGCGTGAATTCTTGGTCTTCTCTTATTCCAATACAGATCAGATCCTTGGTTATAACAATGGTGGGCTACTCTTTCAGGCACGGACAACAAACCCCTTTGTTGTCCTGGAGATCTGGGTAATCCAATCTCAAATACAAGTTCTCAGAGATAAGAGGCAGATGAAAATACTACATTCACATATTTAATAAAACAAGAGCTAGAAGGGAATTTATAAATAATTTGCTGTCAAATAATTTAGGTATCATATTTACACAGTATTTTGTTCACACCATGTATGATCTTCACATTATCTATTAAAACTTTGGATATGCTAATATTAAACTTAAAATTTTAATACTTAGGAGTTAATGTTTCTGTCCATCAGGAGAGGAATATACAAATTGTAGTGTATCCATACAATGGAATATTTCACCTATAAAAAGAAACAAAATACTGATACGTGGTGCAACATGGGTGAGCCTAAAAAACATGATGTTAAATGAAGCCAAACACAAAAAGCTACATATTATATGATTCCATTTGTATGAAATGACTGGAATAGACAAAGAGATATATAAAGTAAATTAATGGCTGCTAGGGGTTGAAGAGATGGGGGAAAATGTGACTTTTAATACATATGGAGTATCCTTTCTAGATGATAAAATATCTCTGGAATTATAAAATGGTGGTGGTTGTGAAACTGTCAATGTACTAAAAAACACTGGACTGTACATTTTAACATGAATATTATGTTATGTAAATTATGTCTCAGTGAAAATATAGTTAAAAGTACTTCCAAATAATGGTGTAGAAAGTGAAGGAGAGAACCATGTCAATAGCTAGAGAAAGAGCGTTTGAGACAGAAGAAATAGCCAGTTCAAAGGCCTCAAGGCCAAAGCATGCTTGGCATGTTTTAGGAATATCAGGTAGCCAGCATGGCTATGGCGTAGTGAACAGCAAGGAGTGTAATAGGTGAGGTGATGGAAGTAGCAGGATGCCTTGTGGGGCTTGTACACCATTGTATAGGCTTTGACCTACACTCTAGTGAAATAGGATATCACTGGAGATCTGAGCAGAAGACAGAAACATGATCTAAATTGAGGTGTTGTTTTTTTTTTTAATCATTCTGGCTTTTGTATGGAGAAAAGAATCTAAGATCACAAGGTGTGAAGCAGGGAGACCATTTAGCTTTTACAATAATCCATCCAAAGAATAATGGTAGATTTTACTAGAATACTAACAGTGGAGGGCATAAGAACTGTTTAGATTTGGTGATACATTTTTAGTTTGAGGAAACAGGATTCCTGTTAAACTGGATGTGAAGCATAAGAGAAAGAGAAGAGCCAGTGATGGCTCCTACTTTTTTCACCCAAGAAACTAAAGAATGGTGTCACCTTTTTGCTGATACAGGGAAGACTGTGGGTCTAGCAGCTTAGGTATAGGAATATTGGACACATTACGTTTAAGATGCCCTTTAGTTATTTGGTGAAAACTTTAAGTACTGCACACCAGTATGAGACACAGGTTGGTATCTCTTCCAGTTGGTCATACCCAGGCAATAGTGATGTTTAAATATTTTAATATATTCTGTTTATATAAGTTTTGAGTTCAAAGGAAAGGTCTGGACCAGCGATATAACCTGGGCCTCTCTTCAGCATATATATATGTTTTTTAAAGCCACGGATGTGGCTTTCTCAATACATTTATTCTACAATGTGAGGTCCTTGGATTGTAAGAGAAGAAATAAGTTCTACTAGGGAGGCCTGCATATCAAGGAGAGACAAAGCCCTACCTAACGATTTAAGCTGACTGGTGTAAGGGTAAATTTTAATAGAATGATTCTTCCACACACAGGTTCCCCACCCCCTGCTGCCAAGAGGGAGAGCCATCTCCCTTCCTTTCTCCCGTCCATTCCTGTGCGAAATCTATTAGCTATGAATCCTTCTTTTCTCCCTTTGATATCTGTAGATCTTTTTAAAGTCCAGGTAAGCCTCTTTCCCGCTTTACAACCCAGGAGTGTTTTTCTTAAAGTTCTGGTAGCCATCTCTTTGAAATGTAAACATCAAGGAATATAGTACTTTTGTCTTCCTGCCACTGTGGGAATGCCTTGCACTGAGCCTTAACCAAATGCTTGTCCTAGTGATTGAAGCTTTAGTTTTCCTTCAGACAAAGCAAATTAGCTGACACAAATGGCTATCTCAATGCCCAGTTATTTTGGATTAACTGTGAAATAATGCATAACCAATGATGTTGTAAATCCATTTATGGGAAGACAAGTTATGGTTAATCTTCAGAACATATATGTAGTGGATTTTAACTTCTTGGTGATACACGGTGGAATTTCTTTCTGTTTTTGTAATCTATCCAATTGTCTGTGATGTACACTGTAATCTGGGTTAGTGTTTATTCAAGCATAAAAGCATTTTCTATCTTTTCCTGTATCTTGTGGAGAGGATTCTCTGCCTTAACAGAATGTTTTTAATTTGTCCAACACTGGTAAGAAAGGGGGAAACCCTGTAATTTTAAAACTTCTGCAAGTGCTTTGTACTAGTAATGCAAAAAATAAAAATAAAGTCCTAGAAGAGAGGTATGATATACAGCATATCACTTTACATACTGAGTTTCTGAGTGTGACAACAGCCCAACTGGCAGTTTTCCTCCTACAAACTTTTAAGCTCCCCCATTTTCAGGTTTCCCACTTGGCAATTGATCCTCTGAAGTCAAAAATCTGTAGATATCGGATAGAAGGCCTATTTACTTAACAACATAAAATTATTTGGAACTATTATGCCTTCTGGTTGAGGATATAATGATTAGCATAATGATTAAACATAAATCTGGATAAATCTTCCATGGAGCTTACAGTCTAGTTAAAAAGCTAGACAAATAGACAAAATACAGTGGGATTAAGTGATATGATCAAGGAATTATAAAATGATAAAGTGAAGTAGTGGTATTTAACACATTCTTTGAGAGGTGGCAGATTCTTCCTCGTGGAAGGCTGTCTTAGCTGAGACTTAAAGAATAAGTAAGAGTTAACATTAGAAAAGGTGGGGGTGAGGTTGCAAAAGGTATACAGGCAGAAGGACTAGTGTCTGCTAAATTCTGGATATGAGAAAGGAAACAAATATATGTGGATATGTAAGCAGTTAAGATAATTAAAGCACAAAGTATAATTACATAGGGGTGAGGGTGGTTAGTAATAGGAGATAAGATTTGCACTTGTATGCCTTGTTAACAAATTTTAACTTAATTTAGCAGGCAATGGGAAACCTAAAGGGAAGGCATGGGGTGGCATGATCAGAGTTGTGCTTTATTTGGAAATATCAATGCTGCAACATGGAAAGTAGTTTGGAATGGGAAAAGACTGGGTGTAGGGAGACTTGTTAGGATGTAGTCGTCCAGGTAAGAGATGAGGGTGGCTTCCCTTAGTGACATGACATGAGTAATGGCATATTCCAGGAATTTTGAGGAGGTACAATTCATAAAACTTTCCTGTTGGTGAGACGTAGAGGATGAAGCAGAGGGAGACAATATAGTACCCTCTGGCACATTTCCCCCAAATCCTAGTGTTGAAAATCCTGCTTTAAAAAAATTGTACTCATTTTGGAATGCTCTGAGTTACCCATGTATATATAAAACACAGCTGATACCTAGCAATGAGATGGGCTCCCTATTTTCAAGAGCAACATGAGGTAAAGTTTCATGTTTAAATTCTCTTTCACCCAAAAGACCCAAAGAAAATGCATCCTACTTTGTATTACATTTTGGAGCAGTTCACCCTGTACCAAGTCAAACCCAAACTGATTTATATCCATGCATCTTTGAGAGAGATGAATTTTCTTGTCACCATCACAGATGCCTAAGGACAGCCTAAAGCAGAATACATTACCATGTAAACAGTCAGAAATACAAATATTTACCCAAAGTAGCCACAGTCAACATTCTGCTGATTGTTACGAATACACTGAGGTGAAAGAGTTTAGAAATCGGTAATAACGTTAAAATCATGGTTTAAAAATTCTTGTAATTTTACACTTTTATTTCATATAGTTGGCCACGTACAGCAAAATTCATTGTATTTAGCATGTTAGGGAGATGGAATAAATTGTTTAATGACCCTCAAAATTATTCTCAACCAGAATAGTCAGACACTGTTATTAGTCACTGTCATTTCACCCACTTCCATAAGTTGGCATTCAATGCATTTCTTAAATAAATGTGTAATATATGTACCTTAGTGATTACTAAAAATTATATAAAAATAGTGCAATTAAGTGTACATAAAACAAAACTTGACATAGCCTTTAATAATTCAGTAAGCACTTTAAAATATATTAGGAGTTTAGGGTCATCACAGTTCACATGGATGATTATTGACCAGTATTTTGGTTAGAAGTGAAATATGTTAAGTAATTCTAACCTTAACAAAGATCAGGCCCTGGTGGATTAGTTTTTAGAAAATCCCTGTTATCACCATGCTTAGTTGTTACTTGTCTTTCAGTCACCAATATGCAAAAATTATACTTATTTGAGTATCTTGATGGTTTGGTTTCAATAAAAGTAAATATTTCTTGGTGTTTTGAGTTTGAAGGCATACTCATTCCCAGGGCTAAAAAGGGGCTTTATTAAAATAATAAGTATTTCCAACACATGGAATGCTGTAATGTTCAATATCCAAAGTGAATTGATTCAAGAGTGTTATATGAGAAGTGACACTCTATCATAAGAAATAATAATTAGTGTTGCTAGTAAGATTACTTTATTCAGTGTTTTCTCTCATGCTGGAGTAAATGATATGGAAAATGGTATGCAAACTTGTCTTTGCAAAAGGGACACTTTAATAGTCATATATCTATTCAATTATAAATATTATATACTTCATAGAATCATCATTAACAGGTTTTCTTTTTATTGCTTTAAAAAGTATAATTAAAAAAATTAAGGCTCTATATAAGCTTTAAACAAAATAGCAGATTTGGTAATGGCTTCTGTATCAGTCTGGGTTCTGTCAAGAGGCAGAATCTAATTCAATGTATCAAGAGACTACTTAGAGAGAAATAGTTTCTAGGGAACTAATAAGAGTTGTGGATGTTAGAAACTAATCACATTAGGAAGCCACTACCACCCTCAGGACTGAAGGGGCAAGGGGCCATAGTAGTGTGACTAGAGTTTAGAAGGTTTGGAGATGTGGAAAAGGGGCCATACAACAGGAACTGTGACCATAGAGGAACCATAGTGAGATGGAGCCAGGCAGTATATAAAGGGGTCTCTTCTCTCTGACTTCTCCTCTATCCCTCCCTAAGTCAGACAGCAAGTGAGCTCCAGTAATTCTGTTAGAAGTTACACTTCTAAGAGCACAGAGCATGTCAGAAAAGGGTAGAGAATGGACCTGGAGAGGATGGGATAGAAACAAACAGATAATAAGTAAATATCACAGCTTCAGAAGAGGAAGCATCTTTTTTTCTTGAACACATGTTGATTTCAAATGGATTTTTAAAAGCTTAATATGCCAAGTTTGTTTTTAATGCACTACTCAGACATTTGGGGATCTTTTTGAAGTCTTGAAACTTTGAAACTATGAATGAGCAGTTTGGAATCTACAGTGTTAAAAAAACAACAATAGTTCCAAATGGGGAGAAATTTTAAATTAGTATTTTTCATGGTGAACAAGGTCCATCTTGCTTAAATCAGGTAGTGTTTACAGTATCCGGAGATCAGTAATGTTTTGGTATTCCTTCTTGCTTTTCTTGAAATACACAAGTCCTCTTAGTTTATCATTCATTTTAAGAAATAGAGGTATTCTTATTATAAGGAAAAGAGCAGTGCAAGTATACTGATAAAATGACAAATAATGTTCATCTTTATTGGGAGAAAGATCTGGTGCAGAAGGGTTGGTGCCCTATCTACAGGTGGCAGTCATTAATCAATGATACTGAGAATTATCATTTATCAAGTGCTTAATATGTACTAATCTCTCTCTGCTTATTATCTCATTTAATCCTAATAACAGTTCTCTGACCTAGATATCAATTACCTTATTTTGCAGATGAGGAAACTAAGAGTTAGAGATGAGAGAGTTGTGTAATGTCAGTGTTCTCTGTGTAGGAATGTGAGTTTAGTTTTTCCACATTTCATGAGTTTTCAAAAGAAGTGTAGAATCTAGATGTTTCTGTGAAGTTTCTCCATGTTTACATGTAAATTAATTTTTTTGATAGCTTTCTGGTCAAAGAAAATATATCTGTAGGTGTGGTACAGTTCACAGGCCATTTCATTATGTTTAAGCTATCATCAAGTCAGACGATAAAATGATGGTTACCAGAATCTTTTTAAAGTCTTGCCAAAGTTGTGAGTAAAGGAAAGATTTCTGGTATTTGGAAGAGAAATATTTGAGGCAGGGAAGCTTTTTGTGCCCACCAAATCACTGGGAGGCAACTTACTTGTAGGCTTTGGGCACTTAGAGGAGAAAAAGTTCTTTCAAGGGAAAAGTCCCTGGAAATATCTTTATGTTTCATATAAATGCTGCTCTCCTAATACCCTAGATTAGTAAAGCTCTGTACTCCATTCTATTCAGGACAACAATATAGCAATATATAATGTGTTTCACAACAGCCTTACAAATTACCTAGTTCACTTAATTCTCTGCATAACCACATTATTATATGAAGAAAAAGGAGTTCTTTTCAGTTCATGTTAACTTCCTTTTTTCCATTTTACCAATGGATGCTGTAATCACTAGAAATACTGTTAACAAATGTTAAAGAATTTCAGGGCCCCTGGTATTGGGAATCATATTAATAGCTGGTAATTTCTGCCTCTATTATTTATTCCTTTCATTAGGTTTTCTGTATGTGCATAGCTTAGTCATAATCTATAGCCCTGGTGGTGAATTTACATTGAGAATGATAAATGTGTATGAGCGTAGATGGTACACTTGCAATTGTGAGCTCAAAACCATTACAATACATTGCAATGGGCGTGAGGCATAAAATATAGAAAGGTTGGATTAGACAGCTAAGTGCAGTGAGTTTGAAATTGTAGCAATGCTTCAGTGTATTTAGAAGAAAGGTAGTTTTAAATGTATTCTTTGATTGTTCATGCAGGCCATTTTTCCTACCTTCTTTGCTATAACAGAGAGAACAGTGACTATAAAATTAAAAATATAGATCAAATTGTAACTCCAGCTCCAATGTGTAATTCTACATAGCATTATTTTGAATGATGAAATGCATCTATTTCATCCATGAAAAATACTACCGTGTTTGATAAAAGCTGCATTTGATAATATTGTTGAAGAATATTTCACATTTGTTCATGAAACTGCCTAATTCTGGGGAAATTTGGGGACAGAGAAAAACCCAATTATCTGCAAATAATGGGGAAAGGTTATGGAAGAACTAAAAAGATAAGGATAATTGGAATCCATTTATAAACCTTCTCATTTAAAGTTTTAGTTTCAATTTGTTCTCCCTTCAAATCATTTACCAAAGCTTACACACAAGACAACTAGTGTGAATTTAAATCCTTTACCATCTAAATTACGTGCGGATATCCCTGTAATGATCACTTTTATTATTTAATTACTGGTTAATGTATACTAGGCTCTATATACACATCATTTCAGTTTTCACAAAAATCCGCATACTAGATATTACCTCCAGGAAACTGAGATACAGTGGCTAAAGCAACATCATACTTGAATTTAAATCATGTCTTCTGACTTTAAAACCAATGTTATCTTGTCTCACTGAATAATAGGAAAAGATACAAGGAGTCTTGATAAATTAGAAAGTGGATGCAGAACCTCAGAAATAGTTATCTTTAGTGTTAATGTTTTCCCATTTATATATATGTGTTTTTCCTTTATTACCCCTTTGGAGGAATTTTTCACAATGATGTGACAGTTTATTCCATCATATTTAAGGCTGTACACACCATCAAATGAATGATTTTGTTTGTATAAATAAGCTATAAATGCCTTTATGCAAATCAGTTATATTGTATATGGCAACATGTTTGAAGCAATGCTTTGTAAGAAAATACAGTTAGGTATCCTACCAAGTGATAGGGTACACCTGAGGTCACCCATATTTGTATTCCATTACCCAATTTATATAGTGTATATATGTAAGGTACATCTATGATGTACTAAGTACTATCCTAGGCACTTTGGAGCTAAAAAGATGAATGTCTGACCTCAAGGAACTGCTCACAAGAGAAATGTATACAGAAAACCAATGAGATGATTGTAAATGTTTGCAGATGGGTACAGAAAAAGGAACACAATTCTGAAAATTTCTGTGTAGTCATATACTGTGATACCTTCATGTATAAAACATATTTATGAGAGGAAAACAATGAGGTTCGACCCCAAGAACTTGAAAGTAACTAAGGATTAAAATGTGAAATAGAAGAAGCACTGAAGTGATGCAAAATTACCTTAAAGAGGAAAAAAATAGCTTCCACTGCAGAAGGACTTGATATATAACCCAAATGGAAGTATCACTGTAAGTAAAAAGAAAGTGCATCAGTCAAAAGGGGCAATTGGTCAGGCACAGAAGCATGGGAAACAGACATAGAGTGACATTGCTGACTCAAGCCC
>JAVSCE010021980.1:0-30841 GCA_032199065.1 Smutsia gigantea | reverse complement strand
TCCCTTTCTCCTCAGCTAGTTCTGATACCTCATCCTGTCTGGTATATGCTCTGCAGAAAGTAAACTTCACTCCAGTCTTTTGCTAAGGGGACTTTTGAGAGAGATCAGAGATATTAAACAATAATTCTATACAAAAGGTAAAATCATGACTTTTTTACAGATATAAAATGAGTATGTATATGAGATTTTATTTCATTCATTTATTAATGAGGGAACCAAGCAGATGTTATAGGGGTTCAAAAGAGAAGTCGAAGAAGCACAAATGTATATGGAGTAAGGAACATTGCAGTGAATGCAAACCTGTCTTTTCCCCTGAAGGGAGGCCTTCCTCCCTCAGGACAGAATTAATTTGCATTTCTATAGACAAGAATTATTTCCCAGTGCTCTCAGTTACCTATAACTTAAAAGTTGTAAAATAGTTCCCAGGGACTCAGAATCAGATTATTGAAGGGTCTGCTATGAAAGCATAGTTTTCCATTGAAGCACAAATTTTCCCTCAAAGGAAAAGAAGTAAAATCAATACACATGTTTAGAATTGTTATAAGGCCTAAAAAATACAATCCCTAGAAATAATTGGTAAAGTTGGGGGTGCCTGCCACTACCACCCTTGTCCCCAATTATTTCATATACTTATGACTTAATCTTCTCACTTAGACTGTGAACTCCGCCAATAATAGGGACTGAACGTTCTGTTTTCTTTGCATTATCCATCTCTGTCCTACTCCTGTTTCACCACCGTGGGATCTTACGCAGTAGATAATAAATGCTTGCTGAATAAGTGAATTGATTAATTTTGTCTAAAAAGAGTGTGTCTCCTCGGCTACTTTAATTTTTTTAAGTTTCTATATAGTTCCATAAGGTAGATATGATCAATTATGCATGTTAATAAACGTTCTGTCATGTGTGTGTGATGTGGGAAGACTCACCCACAGGGCATCAGGAGAGACTGAGGAAGATCACGTCCTACTTAAACGGGGCCCCTGAACCACCCCCTCTTCCCCCTCCCCCATCAGTACTTCCTGGTGCGCGCGCGCGTGCGCACACACACACACACACACACACACACAGCTATTTCTGCATAATTTTTAAAACTATTTTTATAATTATAAATGTTTATAATAGAGAAAGTGTGCACTCAACACAAAGGCAAGAGAAAACTAGACAAATATCCATTTTCTATTACCTATATTGATAGATTTTCATGGTATATTTATTTGGGCATACCCCTTACATCAGCCAGATCATTAATTATACTTTGCTTTGCACCTTACAGATATACCCCATATTTAAGGTAATTTTACTCCCCAGTTCCAATTTTTCATTAGTATTAAATACCTGAGCATATGTATGTTTAAATCTAATAAGTGTATTTCATAGTCTTTACCTGAATTAACTTTTTTTCCTTTTAAATTTTTCCCTAATAACCTGTTTTAAGTTATTAGGGTCCTGTTAAACTTTAGGATAATACCAGATATCTCTCTGAGTTACTAAAGAACACGTGGTATAATAAACGCCCTTCATTTACTTCTGCTTCATAATCCCCAGACGCTATTCCTAAACTGCACCTCAGGGACTATGAACAGAGTCCTTCAATAACTGGAAAAATTTGAACTTCTCAGTCCTTTCCATCTTTGTATTCATTTTTTTTAACTTCCAGTTACATTATTTCTACTTTTTCCAAGACTCTTTAATTTAGGAGTCCATGATTAGGCAAAATAATCTAATTCTAAGTAGTTCTGAGAGTAGCTGAACTTCTCTGTTCTTTTATATCATGTCTTTACAAATAAGATCCAATGTCTTGTTAACCTGCTTAGTAGTAGACCAGCCTTACCACATTCAAATTGTTTCCTCACCTAACTAATCAACAATTACCTAAAGGATTATAAGTGTATGAGTTATAGGGGAAAACATCACTATTTCCTCCTATTTAAAATGTTTTTAAAAAATTCACTGCTGCATAATATCCTAAAATAAATTGATCATACTTTTCCTGTAATAAATGTTGTTCTGACAGTAAAGCATTAGTAACCAATTGATAACCTAGCAACAATATTGTGATCTGTTTAGATAATTAATCTTAGCTATTTTCCTGTCAGAAGCAACAGTGCTTGATTTTATGTTGAGCCAGAAAGATTGCCAGTTTTGAAAATTAAAAAGCATTCCTTTTATATTATTCATTCCAGTAACAATTTATGATGGCGCATTTAGCTGCTGAACGCTTGTCAACAAACGTAATTATGTTTCGATATAAACAAGATTGGTGGTTTTACTATGCTGCTCCATCTTTGTTGAGAATGTTTTGATTTAGGTTCAGATTATACAAGCTGTGTATTTATGTGTCATTTTTTCTTCCTTTGTTAATAATTTTTTCTGATAATTACTTGTAGGCAAACAAGCATGCATTTAGGATCCTTGTGCACAGGAGATATCAAACGGAGAAGAAAAGCTGCCCCTTTGCCGGGACCTACTACAACAGGTAAAACAAAAAAGGGGTTGGGGCAGATATAAAGTTCATAAATCATCAAGAATAAAAAAAAACAGATACTTCTTAATCATTTGCCCTGAAGCAGAGGTACACTTACAAGAAACAGTTATAACAAATCATTTGCATTTGGTGTCAGGATGTATTACATGTTCCTTGTGTAGGTTTTTCAGGCAGGAAATCAATAAAATATTTGCTACACACCTGACCAAGTGCAAGACTTTGTGTGAGGCATTAAAGGATACTAAAGCTTCAAAGGCTGTGTCTTTGGCCTCAAGAAACTTACAGACTTGTTGAGAAAACAAGGCATAAATAGACGCAAAGGCAAATAACTCCAAAGAGATAAGTGGTAAGAAATTCAAAAGTATAGGAGCCGCCTCAAAACACAAGGCCCCCACATTATAGTAGATGGAAACCTAGCCAAGGATGTGGCATGGCAGTTGGGTTTTTAGTCCCACATCTGCAACAATGCCAGGTTTGTCTTTCCTTATTTTGACAAAGGTTAGCATGAGAATAAAAACGATCTCGTCATTTCCACCTCAAAAATTTTGTCGTTCTAATGAACGTGGCTTACGGGAAACCACACATGCTGAGAAGAGAAGTCACTAGACCAGAGAGGACAGGAAGCCTTCCTGGGAGAGCAGAGACTCAAGCTTGTTAGTGAAGGGTATTAATAAGTTTACTAGGTTTTGCAAAATCTCATGCAAGAGCAGTGGGAACAGAGGCAGAGATAAAAACCACTGAGAGGAGGAAGCCAACATAGGAATAAACAGCAATAAACCGCAACAGATTTGTGAGGTGTGGGTAAAATTGCAACATTTCCAAAATCTCTCTCCTGGCCTTAGTGCATCTCCATATCAGTAGGTAATTACAAGGGGGAGTGAGGGCATATCTGGACCAGAGAGGTTAGGTGAGGCCCCTTTTTCTGCAGCCAGATCGTGAGAGACACAGACAAGCAGAAGTGGACGACTGCTGGTAGGCAATAACTGGGTTTCTCCCACTTTATTTCTCCCTTTGACTGATTTCGGTTTCAAAGGTATTTTGCCCCAAGATGTTCCCCCAGAGTTACATGAGGCATCAAACTACAAGAAAATGTTTTCAGTGTAGATACTTGATCGGTTATAAAGAATAATGGTCTTGGACAATTGCCTGGAATCCTTAGGCATTCTGATTTACAAACCTCCTCTTAACTTCATTTTGGGAAACCTTTTAAAGGAAAAGTTATTTTTTTGTCTGATTAGTTATAGTATATGAAGATAGATTCATGTCAACAGGAGAATAAGCACTGAAAAGGTAAAAAACATATATTTATATTACATATATATATATATCTTGACATGCTGATTGCAAAGGAAATAAAAGATGTGAAGCTTAAATTATTTAAGGGACCCATCCCATTGTTCAGCCCTAAGAAATTGAAGAATCACTTACAACTGGAGGACTCATAACGCAGGTGTTCCATCCATATAAAGGGCTACATTATGAAATTATACAGGTAGTTATAATATCTGATCTTCATCTCCTATGTATTAAATTTTCAAAATTTGGAAGTAGGAAATGTTTGTGTATAGAATGTGTTTGTATTTATGTAGAAAAATATTTACCACTTATTAGGAATCTGCTATGTATCAAAAATTTTATTATTTCTTTCTGCCTTTGCAACAGCTTTATGAGTTAAGTGTTGTTATTATCACTTTACAGCATAAAATTAAAATTCAGAGAACTATTAGGGTCGACTAAGGAGACATAATTATTGAATGGCAAAGGAAAATGTCAAACCTACATCTGCATGACTCCTAAATCCATGTTCTTTCCATGACAATATACTTAGGACTGTTTTTTTAAGAATATATAGATAAAGCCTGTGTCATTGCATATGTTTACCTGAGCCCCCTATTACGCATCTAGTTTCATAGATTTATGTAAATATTGCTATGTAGAAAAACAGAAGATGCATTAGACTACTTCTAAGATAATCTCTTTATGCAAAAGCACATAGCCACTTTTAGATCAAACACATGTCCTAAGTTCTTCAATTCAAATCTTTCATAAAGCAAGAGTAGGATTCTTTATATCCCCATTCCAGTTGAATGGGCCCCTGAATTCTCTTATCTTTCAATGATTCAAACATTAGTGGCAAAATAGTACAGGAGCAATCGCAAGACTGTGACTAAAGCACCTTTGTGCCAGCAGTAAGGAAAAGAGAATGTCAGGGTCAGATCCTAACACTTGGAACATATGTGAAGTGAGAAGGAAAATGAAGAATGGTTGAGGAGAGTATAATATAATTATTTCTACAAGGTGATTTTGCTGTTACAACTCAGTAGCATCAGAGAAAATCATTTATACGGACTATAGGTATAAACATTAAACTTTAGCCTAAAACTTTCATAAGCTTACACCAGCATAATCCAGATGTCGTATTTCAAAACTGTTGTGATTCTCTTAAGATCCAGAATCTTGATCATATCACTAGATTTTTCTACTTAAAGAATAAAATTCATAGAAACTTGACACATTTTTTTGAATTACTCAAAAAGTAGTGGAATAGGAAAATTATGTTACTCACTTACAATACATTTTTAAAACCCTCTCAGAGGGGAAGAGAAAAGGTTACTTGAAAGTCCTCAGTTTTAAAAAGAATATCTTCTAATACTAATGAGTCAACTCTAAGGTGAAGATTACTACCCAAATTCAAGTAAGAAATTGTTTTGCATAAATACACTTGGATAATGAAATTATGAATCCTAGATTATCTTGTCTTTAAAAATTATAACTTTCAAATTTTGAGATATAGTCAGTCACACAGTAAAGAGCCAGTTGTATTTCTAAGCTTCCAAAGTTGCGTTAGCATGTAGAACTATTTCAAAGACTATATTCTTGCCATTTTATAGGCCCTTGCAGACCTCCCATTAAAAACACACTGAATTGAGATATATTTTCACAGCTCTTTCTGCCTTTAGTCAACATTCAATCTAAGCTGGAAAAATGCAGGTGAAGATAACTCTTTCATGTGAAATAGGGGGAATGAGTTAAAAGGCTGATAGCTTGATTATTGTTTAATGATCCCCTCTGACTTACATGTGAAATACTGTGCCACATTTTAGAGAAAATTTACCAAAAAATTGTCAGAAAACTATAAACAGCCACTTTATAATCCCAAACTGGGTTTATACAACAATTTAAGACTGTAAAAAAAAAAAAAGCAGCCATATATTGTATACATAATAAATACTTTTTTTAAAGATTTTAAGTCACCTATGAAACTAATAACCCCAAAATGGATCGTCTTTACCTGCTAGTGTACTGAGAATTTTACTCACCCAACTTCAACAATAGCATTGAAACCTTAATGGCTTTATAAGGCTCTAGACTAGCCAGCAGCGTTTCTGGTCGAACATTTATTAATTGTGAAAGGAACACCAAATTTATTTCAGTGCTTTTGCTTATTTACTGCTCTTTCACCTTTGTATTTTGTACTGACAAAGTAAAATGAATATTGATAAGGTTAGGTATTGATTTTTAAATGTATGACTTGTTCTCTGCCTCATTCAAAGTCACATACCCAAAGACAGTGCATGTCTCAGTAGCAAAGGATGCAGATTTACTATTATAAAATTGAGAACTGTTGAAGCAAAAAGGTTTGCCAGCAGAATGCATTTTATAGTTTGAAAAACGTCATCTGTAAAGGTGAAGAAAAGCTGTGAACAAAATAGGAGGATTATTATTAACACATTTTTAAAAGGCAGTCAGCAATGTTGGTTATGGCCTGCATTTTTGGTGGATGTCATAGCTTATTGAGTATTTAATAGTAAAAAGATTTATTATGTTTATTGAGATATTGTGACTACCACATTAAAAAAATGCTTTGTCCACTAAATCAGATTTATTTATAATTTATAATTTAGATTACTAAAGTCGTTATCCACAGTATTTGCTATTGCTATTTTGCTTTCTATTGAAATATCCTAGGGAAGCTATTCATCAGAAGTCAACCTCTTCTCTATACACTTTAAATTATGCAAATAAATGCCTATTAATGGTTAGTATTTTGGTATAGATATTGCCCCAGGGTAACATTGATTTTCTGAACATGCAAGTTCTTGGCAAGAGGTATCCTTCTGTTTTAGTAGAGTCTTAAACATTACCATTTACAAGAAACCCTTAAGGAGAAGGTAAACACACATATTCGATAGAAAATAATTGCTGTTCCTGACAATATGAAAGACTAAGTAATGAAAAAAATACTGCAACTAGAGAACACTTGCACAGCTGAACAAAATATAAAGCCATCTTTTTAGATGCACAGCTGAGACTGCAGAAGGGATGTGAAATGTTCAAGAACAGAAATGGTCCTTAGCGGCCCACATGCCCACACCCCATTTTGCTATCCTCAGAAACCTTGAGGCATATTGATTAATGCCCTCACAGGAAGGGAGCAATGTGGGGAGCTGGGTGTAAGGCTCCTTAGTAGACCAGAACCTCTGAAAAGTTCAATCATCAGAAAAGGGCAGACTAGAAACAAAACTCGCCCACAAGCACAGGACAGAAAGGATCTTATTTTCACCTAGGCTCCAGGTAGAGAATTCTCCAAAGATTGTAACCAAGAGCATACGCTCACATGAATTTCTAGTTTAAAATTACTTGAAGGCAAACTGGTCTTTGGAGCAAATGCGGAACCACTCTAGAGGTACACGCCTTCAACCACAAGCCTCAAGAATCACCATAGATGAAAAACTACTGGAGATGATTTCATAAACCAAAACTACAGAAGTAGGGGAGGGCATAAAACAGATTCAAAATGAAAGGGAATAACTGTGGAAAGAAATATTACAGATGTGGTAAAGAACCAAGTAGAAGTTTGAGATTATTGTATTTTTTATTAAAAGATCTTGAAAACTATAAGCTCACTGGATGGGTTCAACAGCGGATTAGATACAGCTGAAAAAGCCACAAATTTTAAAACAATCTGAAGAAGCTTCCTGAAAGAAGCACAGAGGCATAAAATTATGGAAAACACAAAAGAACAGTTGGGGGGACAGAGGGAGAATGAAATTCAACATATGTCTGATAGAACTTACGGAAGGTGTGGAAAGAGCAATAAGAAGGAGCAATATTTCAAGAGAATATTGACAGAATTCAATGATAATGACATCATTTTTACAACTGAAAAAAAATGTGAATCATCATATTCAGAAAGTACAAGTCTTTATCAGGAAATAGTAAATATAAATAAAATCATATGTAGACACCGTTGAACGGTGAAATCTATGTCAAAAGATTTTAAAATGGAGCCAGAAGCTATTATGTCCTAACGCATGTCCTCACCAGATGGATCCATGAACTTTTGAAATAAGTTAATAATGTTAATATACCATAGCATACTGATTTCAGGTATATAACACAGTAATTTGACAATTATATATATGCTGAAATGCTTACCATAGTAAGTGTAGTTACTCTCATTATACAAAGTTGTCACAATGTCACTGACTATATTCCCTATGCTGTACTTTTCATTCCCAGGACCTATTTATTTTATAATTGTAAGTTTGTACCTCTTTATCCCCTTCACCTATTTTTAACAGGGCCAAATCACAAAAATTCTAAGGATTCTGTAAGAACACCTGCCACATATTATAATGATGAACTTTTTCTTAGTGATAGCAACAAATTATATGTTGCAAAGATTAGCTTTCTGCCACCACCACCAATCAAAATTCTTTGTAAACAACCTATTCAGGCATTCCCTTTTTTCTTTAAAACCCCTGAATTTTACTCTCCAGTGGGACACTATTTGTATTGCTGCCTAAATCTGTGTACCCCAAATTGCAATTCTTTGATGCCAAATAAATGCTTTTGCTCCATTTTGCCTCCTGACAGTTTTAGGTTGACAACACCTAATAAAACTTAGGAATGCCATAGCAAAGAAAAGAACTTAAGATAGCTAAGGAGAAAAGATATGAATTACAGAGGAATGAAATTATACTGGTAGCAAACTTAAAAATAGTAGTATGGTCCAGAAGATAAGAGATAATATTTTCAGATTGTGGAGATAAAAATTTGAATTGACGTAGAGTTTTATATCCACCCTATTTCCCAGAAATGAGGAATATGACATTTTCAGGTAAAGACCAATTATTACTAAATTTAATAACCTCATGTTGAAAAACAAGTGGAATCCTTAAAAAAAGGTAGAAAATCAGGAAGGAATAGTGAGCAAATTGTTAAAACATGTGCATAAAGCTTAACTAATGTTGAATGTATAAAAGAACAATGATGGTGACAGTGATCATGACAGTGATTAATATGAATGTTTAAAAATAATATGAAACTAAAACTTTGGACAAGAATATGTAAAATGTAAGGGAATAATAAGTAAGGTATGCATGTGGGCATGCAGTCACTAAAAGAACTGCAGTAAATGATTTTCAAGCTAGTATAAGAAAACAACAGATGCCAGAAAGGAGGAAACAAAAATGTAGAGAAATCCACAAACATGTAGAGAAATGCAAGGTAAATAACATTAAGTAATTTAGTAAAAATAAATCCAGACATATCAGTAATCACAATAAATATAAATGGAGTAAATGCAGCAGTTAAATTCAGGGATTATCATAATGGATAAAAGAATGAAGCCCAGCATATTCTTTATAATAAATACAACTAAAACCTAAATTGTGATATAAATACTAGTCAAAAAAAGCTAATTTAGCTGGATTTATAACAAACAAAATGAATCTTTAAGTATTTCAGAGGAGTTGAAATATTCTATCAGACATACTTGCTATGCTAGCTTAAACAAGTAATTTTTCCAGGAGTTTGAAATTTGTGAATGGAAATAAACCCTAGTCACTTGCAAAAATGTAGCAGAAGAAATTACATAGTAGAAAATATTGGTGTTATAATATTTTAAGTTCAATGTTAAGACAGCGGAAGGGTAACATTTGGACTCAAATGGCCTAAGTTCGAGTTCTAACGGGACACTTTTTAACTAGTTGACTTTGAGAAGGTGTGTTACCTTTTTGAACGTAAGTTTCATCTGTAAAATGGGGTCACTACCTACCTTACAGATTGATAAGGAAGATCAAAAGAAATAATGGATATAGGCACATTTGTAATCTCCTAAGACCTGCAGATGTCGTTATATATTGTTACCCAAGTATGTCAGTGTGTTTATGTTGTATATTGTCCGTATGTGAAATGAGAAAAATTTAATATTGCAATTTACCTATAACCCAATTAATTATTTTTAATTGTTTGAAACATCCTCTCCACTAAAATTATTTATTTGCCATTAAATCTTTTAGGGAGGCAGTCTAGGTAATATAAAGTATGTAGGCTTTTAGAGTAAGCTTAACCAAAGTTTGAATCTTAACTTATTCACTGTGTGGGACTGGTCACATTATTTCATTTGTCTGAGGCCCATTAAAATCCCCCCTTGTACAGTTACGATGAATGGAGATAATGAATGTCATATGTGTCACAACTAAACTGCATGCCTGATTCCTAGTAAGCAGACCATAAATGGTCCTGATTATATTATATCAAGTAAACATCTCTGTGTGCCTTCAGAACCAATACAGTTTTAAGACTTTTTTTTAGTTTTTTGAAAACACTATTCTTTGATAAATAATCACTCTGTAAGAAATGTCTTTCTATAACCAAAATATATTAATAAAAACACTCCCTTCCCCAAACACGTCAATACAAATTATTTGTTTGATTCTGCACAAAGTTTTCATCACTTAAGATAAAAAAATCTTACATTAAAATTTCATCATTTAAAAAGTAGGTGCTTTCTATTTTTAAGCAGTTAACTATTTGAACAGATTTTATTTAACAAAACTCATATGAAACACATTTTCAGTATTACAGACAAAATATGGAATGGTCTGAACTCTTCAAGCTTTTCTATATTAAGAAATGAAATTTTTTAAGCATCTGACAAAGAGTAATACCTACCACTTTCTCACATCTCAAACTGTGCTTTAAGGCCCTTTCTTAACAGTTCTCAAAAAACCATGCTCCTTAATTAGTTACTGAGAACAGAGCAGACTATTATAACTTGTGATTTTAGTGATAATAATTATCATTGCTAAGAATAATAATAATAAGAGCCTTGCCCCCTCAGCTGGTGAGTAAAGTAACGGGGAAAAGAGGATGAGAAGAAAGAGGGAGGTTGAACCACTGAATGCCTTCTGAATACAGGGTAGGGCCTGAAGCGGAGTGCCCTGCCTGTTAGGCGGAAGCAGCATGTGTCCCCTTCCATTGGCTGTTTATCCAACATCAATACAACACTTTAGGAGCCAAATAACTAAACAAGCTGCCAATTAGGCTCACAGTCAGCTGGATAGATTGGCAGCTAAGAGAGGCCGGTACAAGATTTTCATCTCTTGAGCCAATTACGCAAGTGAATTACCACCCACAACACTCCTTGGAAGATTTGAGGGGAAAGGACCGAGTCAGCTGTAATAGATATAAGAGATCCCACAGAAAGGGGGCTGGGGAAGGGAGCACACAGAAGGGTTAGCAGGCGATGTATTGCTTAAATTGCCCAAGCAGGAGGGGAGCCTTCGAGGAAAGGACTTAAAGGATTTATCTCTGCCAGGAGCAAAAGAAAAGGAAATTATGGTTGTGGGATGCTGTGCTGAAACTGAGTTCTTCCACTCCCAAGTCTTAATCTCATAAAAGAATGATGAGAGACAAACAGATTTCACTCTAGAATCATTTTCCATGGAAAATGAAGTATCTGTTATCTTTTTTTTTTAAGGTCCTGTAGAAATCTTTTTTTCTCCCCAGGAAGTTGTGTTTCTATGGAAAGACATTTGAGAAATCAAATGATCCTCTTTTCTTTTTTTTTTTTTCTTCTTCAAAGTAAATATAATGCCTTCTTTTGTTTTCATTAAAAAGAGAAAGGAAACCAACATTTTCAAAAAGAGAGAGAATGGATTCATTTACATCTATATAAAAACACAAGTAGGGCAGGAGTAGGGTTGCCAATGGTTTGCAGCCCCGGGCAAGTTCACTATGGATTCAATGTGACCAAAGAAGTGACAGTAGAACATTCTTGGGTTGAAAGGGTTATACCCAACTTTGTTTCCACTGTGGCAGGTCAATCACTAAAATCCCATCCACTCAGAGTGAGTCTGCATGCAGCAAGCCAGTCTCTGCCTCTGGGCCTCTCTGCCCGCACAGCCGTCCTCTGGGCCTCTCTGTCCACGCAGCCGTCCTCTAAACCTCTTTACCTGCACAGCTGTCCTCTGGGCCTCTGTCCTCAGCGCTGCCAGCACTCCAGCCTCTGCCCTGCTCTCCTGCAGCTTTGCAGCCGTGCCACCGTCTCACCCAGAGCATTGCGCAGAGTTCTTTATATAGAGTCAATAGCAACGTATTGCCCACACATGTGTAGTGAGCTAGCCAACAGGGCCAAGTAAGAATCCTGGCCACAGGAACTCCCATTTTATCCACAGGTGGCCACTCCTGGACCACCATACTTGAAATATCAACATTTTTGTATATAGGTGTGTGTATACACACATGTATTATATGTGTATATATATATATATATATATGTGTGTGTGTGTATTGTATGTATATGTGTGTGTGTGTGTGTGTGTATGCATATATTTTGCCCTGATCAAGCAGTAAATGATGTTAGTCAAGAATTTTTCTTTGACCTCAGTCACTGCCATTCAGGCTGAAGTTTTTTTCCTGTTACATGTTAGGATGTTTGCTTCAATGAGCTAAGACCCAATTCAACAAGTCCAAAACCAGCTCATTATTCTTACTCCCTTTAATGAATTTAGCAAAAGGCAACAATGTATTCTATTCTCAGTCCCAAAGTGCCCTGAAGATTGAGAGTATCACAGTATTCCATAAAGGGTTTTAAGATCAATTGCTGAGTACTCTATAGTCAATAAGAATTTCAGTTACTAAAACTCACCTCTAAGTCTTTGCAGTTTCCTTCCCATACAAGTCAGAATCTTGAGAAGCAACGTGCTTGCTATTCCTCAGAATACCAGATCCAGATTTCCAGATAAGCGGACTCTTGGCTCAGCCCTGACATTTCTTTAA
Organism: Smutsia gigantea; assembly: GCA_032199065.1. NCBI lineage: Eukaryota > Metazoa > Chordata > Mammalia > Pholidota > Manidae > Smutsia > Smutsia gigantea. The sequence continues at coordinate 18,285 of JAVSCE010021980.1, read as the reverse complement.
TTGTTAGCTTTTTTTTTTACTGTGAAATCATATACCAAAGAATACATGGAAATGTATAGATACAATTTAAAGAACAATAATAAAATTGGCCATTTGTTTAACCACCACCCAGACCAAGAAATAGAACACTATACTCTGTGATCCCACAGGTAGTATTTTTGTTAATGTTATTGGTACTTGAGGATCCTTCTGTGTCAGTTCTCTCACCATCCTAAACTTAGAGGAGTAGGACAGAGAGTCCCACCTTTTTGGGAGTGGCGGGTGGGAGTAGAGTAGCAGGTGCCAGGGAGGAAAAATTAATGATGAGTGGGTTGAGGCCAAAGAGACATTTGACTCCCAAGCCTTTGAGAGCAGTGAGTGATCTCATCACCACCTGCCCATTTCAACCCTCAAGGTGTCTAGGAAGACACAGTCCACATTTCAGAGCAGAAATATGCTGGACCCCAGGACTGAGCTGGTATAACACTGATCTTGCAGATCTTTGAAAAGTGAGACATCTTTATCCCTAGGGAATTTAAGAGGGAGTGGAGGGCCAACACATTACATCCCCCTAAGCTCGTGACCTCAGAGTTTTACAACAGCCTTCTTAGAAAGTCCTGGTCTAGGAGATTGGAGTGAATATATGTTCTCACTAAATCACAGATTATTTTAAGATGCCCTCATCCCTTTTCCTGCACAATCTTCAAAATTAGTTTGATAGTCACTTCCTCTTCTGCAAGGGAGTATATTCCCTTTTCATAGAAGCTGCTGTAGAGAATGAGTAGACCTGTGCGGCACCCGGGGCCACCGACAAGGCCACGCCTACAGTTGAAGGAAGGAGCTCAGGTTCTTGTGATTTCTTGACTTTCACAACATTTGCTGATTTCTCAGTCCTTTAACTTTTTATGTTTTGCACCTCTGTTTCCCTGTAGAATCAAATGTACAGCCTATAGGCTCACTTTTTCTAAAGGAGCCTACAAGAAAGTTTGAATTAAAAGTCAGTCTTTGAAAATATCATCAAAGAGAAAATGCATGAAACAAATGCATCTCAGTTATCTTTGCTAAGACAACAGTAGAAACAACAGCTCTTTCTAAATCTATGATAAGCACTAGCCAGGCTCTTTTTCCAAAATAAGGAATGAAGGTAGGTAGGAGGGCAGGGAGAGAAGAAAACAGGAAGGGACTAATTTTATATAGTGCTATATATAACTTAAATATTCTACGCCTCTATTTCTCCCTCCTTGCCTGCTTTTATAGTCTTTAAAACAGAAATGAGAAGAAAGGAATTAAAGGACCACATGTAACAGACTGAATAGTAAATAACCAGAAGAGAATTATAACAGTGAAGGATGCTATCCATTGTGCTTTTTGTTTGGTCTGGTCTTGGCCTGGTTTTTACTGAATGTCAGTGGTGATCTTCAGAATTATTAACCGTGAGGCTAACATGGTAATGAAAATAAATCTCTTTGTACTTTAATATTTACTGGCAATTTTCTTTCCATACATGATCTCTCTGATCTTCACAACTTTCTAGCAGCAGGCAGTGGACACTGGGTTATGCCTGTTTTACAGATGAGAAAACAAAAGCCCAAAGTGGTTAAATAACAATCAGCTTCTAAGTGATAGAGCTGAAACACTTACCAGATCGTTTTTTCATTGATTCCTCCACTACAAGCTACTTACCCCAAGTGAATAAGCAACCATTCCTGGATACCTTACTGTAAGAAAAACATAGAAGAACCCGGTTTTCTGGCCTGAGAGGATCTTCACCTGTATCTGTACTAAGGCTTTTTTTCATTTTATAATTTCAGGAATTGTGGGAGAAAACGCCCAGCCAATCCAAGAAAACAACATTGGAAACAGAATGCTCCAGAACATGGGCTGGACCCCTGGGTCAGGCCTTGGACGAGATGGCAAAGGGCTCTCTGAGCCAATTCAAGCCGTGCAAAGGCCAAAAGGATTAGGGCTTGGATTTCCTCTACCAAAAAGCACTCTGGCAACCACTTCCCCCAATTCAGGAAAGTCCGCCTAAGAAGAAAAGCAAAGAGGGAAACGTTTTACAATATTTATGCGCTGTGTATACCCCATTGTTCTAACATTACAACAGAGCTTCTGTTTCTGAAGAAGAAACCTACACTGCCTCACACTGGTCACTAGCTTCCTACCTGCATACAGTGCTGCCACGTGATAGAATTGGGATTTCATCACAATTCATGGTGCTCAAGTCAAAGCCTTTACCTTGTTAATTTTGCCAGCAATTTTCAGCTATTTCTTGGTATAAAGAGTGGCTCGTTTCTCTTATTTATTTTGATCTCATGTCAGTAATTTCTAGTGCTTTAGCTTGATTCTTCCGTGTGTATGCGTGCCACACCCAGGCAAATGTGAGCACAGCCACAGGTCTCTAAATTGGAATAGGCTGGAAAGGATCGTGTTTCATGTTATCCCTCTCCACTGTGACTCAAAAGATCTATCGTCACATCAGTGAAGTGCGCAAATCTTTGTGTGAAAGGCTCGCCAATTTCATATTCTTTGAATTTGGCTTTTTTGTGAGGATTCTCTTAACAGGGGAGTACCCATTAACGTTCTATCCTTGGACAAGGCAGTATGAAGTTCACAGTTAACAAATAGCAATTAATGTTTCCCTTTGACATTTTGACAAAAATAAACCTCATCCTTGTTACCACCAGAGTGCCCTCAACATTACTCTAATGCAGATTTTACAAATTTTACCTCATGTAGAACAGAAAATAATTATGGAAAGAAAAATGTATTTTTCAAATTAACCATGACTGAACTGTAAATTCTGTTAATCTAGACTGACTTCTACCTCTCTCTTCCCTAAAGTTGATAGTATTTAAGATCAACTCAGTTGTAGTAAACTCATTTTAAATTTTGACCATTGAAGTAAGTTATTAGAATATCAAATCAATTTATTTGATGATTTTAAATGGCTCGCCCAAGAATTCAGATTTCTGGCAAGGATCCAATCCATTTACAAGATGAAGGAGCAAATGAATGGTAATGATTTGCCCTTTCTAACATCTAAGTAGTTACTCTAAAACCCAACAAAACAAGTCATTTTTATTATGTGCCTAGTATTGTTATTTCTGAATCATCTGCTTCATAAGGTCAGATTCTAAATTGTTGTTAGTTTAAAAGATGTTGATTTGTTAACATCTTCATTATTAGACACTAATAATAATATTCTATTTAAGATGGCCTTTTTCGGTTGAGTAAAGGTCAAGATAACACATGTGCAATCATGTTTCTGATGGGCTTTTTTTAAGGCTTTTTTTTTTTAGATCAGTTTTAAGTACACAGCAAAATTAAAGGAAGGGTACTCAGATTTCCCATATAACCCCTGCCCCCACACATGCACAACCTCCCCCATTATCAAATTTTCAGGAGTCATACATCTGTTAGAATTGATAAACCTACACTGATACATCATAATCACTCAAAATTCACAGTTTACATTAATTTTCATCCGTGGTGTACATTCCATGGCCTTGGACAAAGGTATATTTTTATCCACCATTACAGTCACATACAGAGTGTTTTCACTGCCCTAAAATTCGTATGTGCTCTACTCAAATGGGTTTTTGAAAATTTGTAAATTCCCAAGAGGTTTTTTAAGGATTTTTGTATGTCATAGACCTTTCCAAGGTGATCCCCTAAAGAAGATCCTGCCCATTAGGGAGAGGAAGTTCAGTCTGCCATTTGAAAGCCTTGATGGTTTGTCAGATGTGTACTTGCCTTCAAGAATTCTCGTCCTGAGGGTGTTGTGCTAAGAGGACAGGGTGGTTAGGGGATTATAGACTACCAGGTGAGTCTCTTTCATGCTCTTTTATTGGGTAAAGAAACCCTATCATATGATTATTTTCTGTAAGTGTGCCACATAGAAATTTGCCACTTATTAAAACTTTTTGTTAAATACACAGAGGGTATTAAAAAAATTTGTTTATTGTCATTCTGTAGCTCCCAGCTGGAGGGTGTAACCAGCTCTGGGAAAGTTCACTCTAGATTTGGTGCGACTGAAAAATGAGAATGGAATGTTGCAGGGTAAAAGGGTTTATACCAAGCTTTATTCTTTTTTTTTTCTGGTCATAAAATATTTATTAAGGTATATTTTAGGGAATATAGTGAATATAAAATTTAGGATCACAATATGAAGCAATTTCAGTCCTCTCAAAAGTCAGCCCAGCCCTCAATGCTCGGCAGACGTAAAACCACTGGTGAGTTTTTTTTTTTAAATATCCTCTGTGAGGGGCAAAAGTGTCTAGATACGGTTTAAAACTTCTTTAGGACAATGTATAGTGCTCTAGGATCTAGTCAAACAAATTTTTAATTGCATTGCCTGAAAATCTACGATCACAGAGTTTCGAACAAGCCAGTTTGAAGCCTCTGATAACACCTAATAAGAGCCTCGAGAGATCGGTCCCACGCTCCTGAGGACTTGGCTGCTCTTTCTCCCTTCGCCGTGGTCTGCCTCTCGTGGTGAGGAAGAGCAGAACATACATCAGCTGGCACTAGGGACCTCCTTCATTAAACACACCAGTCTTTGTGAACACGTTTACGGTTGCCCTGCTGAAAGTGTGTTCATCTTCTGAAGCACCTCCTTGAAGACGCTCATTTAACTTGGGTGGTGTTCTCCAACACCCTCCCCACAAAATAATGTTTTTATTTTAAGCTGATAGAAGAAAGGTCTCAATCTGGCCATCTAGAGCCCTCTATGTGGCTCAAAGAGGACTTAATTTCTTATTCTATGGAAGTATTTATACTAAATATATGAATCAATATTCAAATAGATGAGTGGCTACATCCCAAACTTCCCCCCCATTCCTTCCACGCAGACGTACGGCAGACGTGCATGCCTCTTGTCTCCATTCCGTCCTTAAGAAAAACCAGTGCAGACCTGACGTTCTGTTTGTACCCGAACTTAATCATAGAAATAAACACAGGATTTAAATCATGAATTTTTAATGTGAATCAGGTGCCTTTAAGTATGAAGCCCGCTACTTTATGTTTACAGTTAGTTTTAGTTTTTACAGTCGCTGTGACCATAGATCCTGAAGCGGCCAGAGGGGTTCATGGTGTGGAATGTATCACCCATATCTCCATAAAAAGGTGGTAGGATTTTTCTTTGCTCCTCCATGAAGCCACTCTTGTGTTCTACAGTATATAAAGACTCGTTACCAAATTAATTGGCTGTGCTAAAAATTTAGAAAGTGCATAGGTCTCTTCCCTATTTTTTGTCTGTTCCATAGCAACAGCAAAGAAAAGCTGAGCAGAGCTACATTAGCAATTCAGCTTTTTTTCTTTACATGCTGTTATTGTTGATTTCGACCAGACTGTGTAGCTGGGGTCATTTCCTTCCTTCCCTCCTTCCTTCCTTTCTTACTTCTCCCCAGGTAGAATTTTTAGGGCTCTGTTCCCTTCTAATTTGTTTGCCTTCATTTTTAAATTTTATGGTACCCCTTTACAAGAAAATCCATTACTAACTAAAATTTACCAATGAATTGGTCTCAGCATTTGAATATATGGATTGTAGAACTCATACTGCGGTTATCAAATACAAGACAGTAGGTTAAAGGTATGCATAAGGTATACATATAGGTGTGTTTACAGGGCACATATGGGTGCAATAGACATGATTGCAAAATGTTGCAGTTTATTAATATGTTTAGTTTAACATTGTGAGTTGATGTTCTTGTAATTAATTGAACTGACAGTTGCTTCTCTTCAATACTTCATTTTGAGCAGATCTTTCATGGAAGAAAATAATCACTGTTGACATGCCTTTTAAAATCATTTCCTCCTATATTTAATCTTTCTAAAAAAAAAGATCTTACTGCAATTATAAAATGAAGTTGGTTAGCAAAGACTATTTTGAACTTTATTTTTTAGTTTTTTTTTTCTTTTGGTAGAAAGCTATATTACTAGTACAACAAAGAATGAGAATAAAACAATGTTTAAAAATGTTATTTATAAGCAGTCATTGTCTTTGTGCTTTAAATGTTTCCTCTTAAAGTAATAAAAAATAAAGTTGAAAGTACTTTAAGGAAAAAAAAATTTTTAATTACTACCCACTGAAAGTTAACATCTCACAGTGCAGTTCATTGTTAATCTTTAATTCCTGAAAGATTTCAATATTTTCCAAAAAAGTTAGAGAAAAAAATCTGTTAGTTTGACTCACACATTTATTTATTCATAGCTGTTTTCCCACATTGTCCTGTAGTTTGTTTTCTCTGAAACTAAGCTAGACTAATTGACTTAAGGTCTCTTTCCACTCAAAGTTGCAAGGTCAAGTTCTCTTTCTGACCACTTGAAATCAGAATCATAGGTGGTGTAATCACTCCACTTCCTTCTGGAAACGTACCTTTCCTCAGTGGGCTTGGGTATTTTAAGTATTTTGTAATTCTCATTAAGCGTTGAATTCTGATTGCTGTAGGAATCATCTCACTGTGTTGATAAAATGTTATCTTTTCTCCCAAAAACTAAGTAGAGTTGTTGGAGTAAGTGGATTTCTTTTTTTTTCTTTAATCCAGTAGGTATTAAATACTCATTTATTTAACAGGCTTGCAGTAATATATACTCAACTGACAGGTGGACCGTGAAGGCTCCTTCTGCTGGGTTCCTCCTAAGCAAAGACTCATTACTTTACACACCTGACATTTTAAGTAGATCCAGATTTGTCTCTAGCGAGTCAGTGCCATTAACTGCCAGGAGTATGATCTACTATTGCCACTTTTAGTTTTATCTGTACATTAGAGTTGTCTTCTGTCTTTGAATTGTCAGACAGTTTAAATCATTCTCAGATCCACAGACCTCACTCCTATTGCATTATCAGAATGTCCTGCATTTATTCCTTAATCTTTCAAGGATGAAGTTAGGTAACAATTGAAGGCTATTTTTTTGTGTGTGTCTCTCTCCTTTTTTTTCCTCTTAGTTTGAATTTTCAAAATAAATCACTAGTATTTTAAATGTGTGTGCACAACTTGATTTTCCAGCTGTAAGATGATAGACTATTGTAATTGTTAGGCAGAAAGACCAAAAGGAACGGGATGAAAAGGAGAGAGGGCCCCCCCAAAATGACTCAGGTAGTGGATCAGATAGAGCCAGAGAGCCAGAAATGACTCAGAGTTAATCAGATGAAGCCACAGGGTCCATGAGTGACTCAGGAAATGTCCAGGGTCCCCCAGATAAACATCAGAGAAGCACAGACACAGCACAGCCCATGTCCTCATTTCACCAAACAGAACAAGCCTAGAGGGCTATAAGCTGTCAATCAGGGCCGCCTCTGCCCTGCCAAAACCGCATAAAAGAAGCCTCAGAATGAGCATCCGGGCCTGTCTCACCTTAGGCAGGCCCTCTCTAATACTCTATGCGGAGTGCATTAAAACTTCCTCTGCGTTCTTGACTTTGGTTTCTCGTCTCACTGTATCTGACGGCCCTGTGACACCAAGCCGAGTTCCTTCCTTCCCAGCATTAGTATCCCAAGGAAAAACAAAAACACCCAAAACTGTTTTTCTACCTGTTTTTATCTTCCTGTTATATTTCTGAGAAATGTTTATATCTTCCTGAAGGCAGAATTCTTTATTAAAAACCATATGAGGAATAATATACGAACTCAATATATATTTAAAATATGCTTACTAAAAGCAAACAAATTCTTACATCACTTATTGGGGTGAATTTCTTCAAATGTCACAATTTCATAGTTACAAGCAAATGAGTTGTGGGGAGGCAGGGATTAAGGTTCTGTTTGAGGGCTGTATGGCTAATCTGTAATTCTAAAATTCTTCATTGATGTCTATAGTTCATTATGGAAACTAAATAATCTATATATGTGTACCAAGTATGGAATTCACAAATAACTTTTTAAATGGATGTGAAGCACTTAGGAGCCCATGTTAAAGATGAGAAACTTAAAATGCAAAACCCCAGTATTTCTAATACAAAGGCTATAGTGTCTTTAGGTTCTCAACAGTGAAGTCCAGTTGTCCATAATTGTAAGGCTTGGTGCTTGATAATCCCAAAATTTTATATGCTTATCCTTTTATCCCTTCTGATTCCTTTCCACACATTTTTAGTCTACTTGACATGTATTACTATCACAGAACAGCCTTCCAAAATGAGGAAACGGTCACCAAGCACACAAGAAACCAGCGTGTTTTGACTCTCACGTCATTGTATTTCTCCATTAGGTCCCTTAACAACTCAGCTAGAAACAGGCAGCAGATTTTTCTCCCCCACTCAGTGAGTAATTGTCTGAGCTGCAGTGACAGATGTGCAATATAGCAGCTTCTTCAGGAAAAAATTAACAGTTTGTCCAGCATGTCAGCTCGCTCTTTTTAGTGCTTGGGAGGTCTTGGCCCCATTATGGATGATTTAGAAATTGAGGCGAGCAAAGACCAGCTGCCTGTGCTGAAAGCCTGTGCTCATGTCCCTCATCTGCATTCCAGGACTCACGCACATCCAGAAATTGGTGGAGCCCCTCTGGCCACAACATGAGGATGGGCTGACAATGCCTTGATTTGTTGAGAGAGAGAATAAATGGGTTTTTCAGAAGATGAGGAAATATCACCATTACTGGCCAATTTACAGCATTTTATCTGTTCTTCAAACATGTCACTTTTCTTATTGTTGCCTGGTAATTACATAGCAAAACGGAAAGAAAACAAATTCTGGTTACATATTCAGGTGGATTGCAAAATCATATAATCCTGATAAATGCCCATTTATGATACACATGGATGAAAGGTTCATTTTAATTTTGAATGGCTAGCTCAACCAGAAATGGGATATAGGATTAAATTCCAGAGCATCTGATTACAGTCTTTGTCCCCAGTTTTTCAGATCAAGGAAATTCAGGGAAGTACAATAAGGCATTTTCACAAACAGGACATTCCTAAGACAATACAAAAATTGAATGGAGAATTGCACTCTGAAAAGAAAAAAGTTTCAATGAAGCTAGAGAATTACCTCATTCTGAGGATCAGTCAGTCCTAAAGGCTTCTCAAGAAGCAAATATTTCTGGCTTGGAGGAACAGCCCTATATTCTTAAACTCAGGTTCCCGGTCATCTCTGCAATCTCACCAAAGGTTTGGATACTAGAAATCAAATATTTTTTCTTAATGTCCCTGTTGCTAAGATTATTCTCCCCCCATCCCCAGGCTCCGATACTGTAAAGGCATGTTGCCTGTGGAAATTTAGTTGAGCACAGAGATCATGAAGAGCTCAGAGATGGACAGGAAAAGGGGGGACTGACACCAAGGACTGCAAGTGCCAGGTTGGTAAGGAAGGCATCTCTGCTTAGTAAGAACCCAGCAGAAGGAGCTCTCATGGTCCACTTGTCAGCTGAGTATATATATATTACTGCAACCCTGTGAAATAAATGAGTATTTAATACCTCTTAGCGCCCAAGTTTGCCAAGACAGGGAAAGAAGAGGCACACCAACTGCCTTGGCCCAGGGGTGACACATGTCAGTGCTATTCAGGAACACTGGCCAGAACTGGTCATATGGGCCTAGATGGATCATAGGGGAGCTGCCAAAAGGTAGGAGAGCGCATGGATTTTGTTAGCACCGTTTCTTCCAGTGTCTTCATATGACATGTCCAGCCTGTTAGGTACCAAAGCAGCATCTACCATGTTTCAGTGAATCTAAGTAGCCATCCATTTAAAGATGCACCTTAATTTTATGTACCATTAAGAAATAACGACAATGACAGAAATCACTGACAAATGATGATCCACCAGCCCCGGCAAGAGGCGTCCCAATTCTACAAATACTAAACTGTGAAAAAATGAGAAAGCGTGCTCATAAGGACAGAACAAATGGTGCAGAGAAAAATATTCTAAGGAATGTCAGGGAATGCTGCATGGATAGGTGGAAATGCAGCCACTCCTTCCAGAATGATAGGGTTTAAGCAGAAATGAAGGTTCATTTTTACCAATAGCTGCTACACATATGTTGACATTATGTGAGGTGACACAGACATTGGGGTTCTTCCAAGCTGGATTCAATGACTTCACTGAATTTGTTAGGGTTCATTAGGCCCCGCCCTAACGCCTTCTGTATGACTTGTGGCTAATCTCACGAGTTTTAGGCTCCTTTGCTGAAGTTAGGAATAGCTACCTCCTTGAGTTATGAAGGTTACATGTAATAATTGATACATACAAAACACCTTCACACAGTGTCTGGCACACAGTAGGTGTTTAAATTTTCTTTCTTTTTCTGTGTCTAATGAAGTGATGATTTGTTCTTGTTTGTTTACTCTTCTAGATGGGGAAAAAATGTTGGAGGAAAGTGTTAACCTATTTTTATTTTGATAACAGTTACCAGTAATACTAAACAACCTTCCTAATTTCATAGCCACTAAGGGACATACCCTTAATAATAAACTTCTGCTATGGCTCCAAGTATTAGGTTTTTAAAAATCCATTCAACTAAAACTTATAAATAATAAAAATAGAGAATTCATCCACCTATACTCAATAATTTCTTACTCGCTGTCTGGAAATCATTCAGGAACCATTGGCCATGCCCACCAAGGCCTTGGGAACCTGCCTCAGCTCTCTCTTATATAGGCTGCTGATCTCCCAGAACCAGGGGACACAGAACCTACTGGTAATGTAGTTGGGCCAGGATTCTAGAAAAAGCTAATGCTCTAACAGATTCCTCAGATAGGCTGCCTGCTTAAGATTCTGAGGTTGACATTCTGTCTTCACAGAATCTTTTTGAGATTATATTCTAGAACTGTGCCTACCAAACTTTAGAATCAACAAGGGAGCATTTTTAAAACCTGAGATTCTCAAACACCACTCTCCAAGAGGCACCTGAGGATGACTATGCAATTGAGAAGAACTGTCCTAGAAGAACTACACGGTAGCTATCTCCAAACCTTTGCCCACATCCAAGTCCAGCCTTCTAGAATGGACCCTCCTGTGTCATCTGCCCCAGCTCTTTTCTTCTAGGAATTCTTCTTATTGCCACCACCCTTCTACCCATTCTCAGGAAGTGAGACTCGGGAAGAAGAGATTGCACCTTGCTTTGGTGTGACTGCTCTGGAATGGAGCGGCCATTGGACAGGGAAGCAGAGGAAGTCAGTAGGTACATGAGGTGAAGAATGGAGCTGAGGAGCAGAGAATGAAGTGGAAAGGAAAATGTCTTCATTTTCTACAGTCCTCGAGCCTGGTTTAAGATTGCTACATGTTCTCTTCAAAAAATACCAGAGGACCATTATTGGAAAGGTAGCAAAAGCATCCCTTTTCTTTCAGCGAGTATGACATCTCTTTCCATGGGACTGGCCTTTTACATTAGGAGGTAGAATACTTACCACATCGGCCTAAACATTTCATTAACAAACAGATAAACCAGAGGGTGAGTCATTCACATTGCACGAAGATTTTTCATGTTGTAAAAGAACACAAGGTTCCTTTAGGTAGCATTTTCTCAAGTGCTTATTTACAGATCATTAAATACTTAACAGAGGGTAAAAGCAAAAGTTGAAGTGCCTAAGCCACTATTTATTAAAAATCCATCATAGATTCAGATAAAGCAAATCTAAAATAATAATGACAGTTAATTGTCCAGTTTTTAGATTTTTCTGTTATCAGACAGGAACCTAAAATAACAGCCTGTCTATCCAGCTTAATACAGGACTCATGAACTCTCTACCATGGTTATAATTCTTTTCTGAGGACCTTATCCTGAGTCCCATAAAACAGTCTTATCTTATAATAAGTGTCCCTTTTTATACATGTTACTTTATGCTTTCTGTTATTTCCATATAGTACTAATTTTCTGCTAGATGTTGGCTAATATTTAAATGCATTATAAAACACTGAAAAATACTACCATAACTTGATCAACTGAATTTTCTCTGAACATACAATCATCTAAGAATTTATAAAGAAGGTATTACACCTTATAATGCTTTAATACAGTCCCACCTTGTAGTAACAGAGTACTTTACATGACTTGGCCTCATTTTTCTTGTTTCTCTTTAAACTGAGCCCAGCTCCATCTAATTCCAGTGATTAGCTATAGAGGGTGCCTGTTACTTCATATGATTGAACAAGCATTCTGAATATTAGTTACTTTACTTTTTAAGTATGTTAATGGATATATGACATATATTTTCCTGAGCTGTTTTACAGTTCTTATGTGTCACAAAGTAAAGGAAAGCATGGCAAATCTGTAAAGTATGATGAGAAGTCACTTCCTTCCGTCTGTTCCCTCTTGCAGCTGCTTGCTCCTCACACTCTCAGGCTATTGAGTTCCGCGGTTGGTGGCCGAGGGGAAACGGCCATCACTGCTAAGACGGTTTCCCTTGAAATCAACAGCTTCCGTGTTCATCCATCCAGCAATGCCTCTAGCCTATCAGACACCTCTCTACCTCTATAGATAGAAAGCAATTCAAAAAAAGAAAAAGGTAGAGAACAGAGAGAGCAACACGTTCCTTCCTATAGCTTGCTTTTCTTCCATCCCTGATTGCAGACGCAATGAGTCACAACAGAAGGAACACTAGACCAGAAGTTGGAAACCATGGATTCAAATTTGGGATATCCCTTATGGGTTCAGGACTCTCCCCGAACTGCTCCGGTTCTATATCCAGATTTATAAAATGAAGACATTGGATGGGAAAAGGAATTGATATTTATGGGTGCCTACCCTGCACTGGGGGTTTCATACATAATTTCCCTGTGAACTTCACAGAAATCTCTTACTAGCTCTTGTTAGGTCTTCTCAGTTATAAAGATTATATGACTTCATTACATGTAATTAAGTAATCACATCACTTAACAACAGTAATGCAAATTGGGAAATAATTTATTCCTAAACTAGCAAAAAGTCCAAATACTTAAAGACATGCAATGTTATTGTTTACAGGTGAATTACTTACAATTTAAATTAACATTGAATTAAAATTTGTTTTAACTAATTAATATTCAAATTAGTGTTTGTATGCAAATATCATTTAGGTATTATCAAGAGTTTTTAAATGTTTATTTTCTCTAAGTATTTTTTTCCCCTGTAACTTGTTTCTGCTCTGATTATACAAGCATAGAAGTCCAACCTAAGTCTCAATTACCACAAATTCAAAATGTGTGGAGTCCATATAACTAACATTTGACAATATGCCCTAGTATATATCTCATAACATGTCAGGCTACTGATCACAGATACAAGATAACACTAACTTGACAATATGACCTTGGGCGACAGCCCATACGTGATTTCCCAGAACACTGAAGAAGAGAGCAGTGGTTTTTCTTTTACAGAACTGGGGTCCAGGAGAGCAACCTTAACTTCATATGCAGTTTGAAGAATTGGAACTGGTTCAGAAAAAATCAACACAAATGATTAAAGTCTAATGGGACTGACTTTAAGAAAAATAGAGGCAATGAATAATGTAGAGTCTGCTAAATAATGACCATAGAGTGGGTTTAATAATCCCAAAAATATTTTGAAGACTTAAACCCCAGATAGAATAGAATTATTTCAAGAATTATCCTTTCACTCTAGAACGGGAAAAGTATGGACTGGTTGGTTTAACATTTTTTAATAAAGGAAAATGGTGTTTGAGTAAAAAGAAACAGAATGGCAGCTATTTGAATGGAAAACATTAAACTAATCAAAGGAGGATCTCAGGAAATCTCAGTCTGAATAACTGAAGCCCTTGTGAATCTGTTGAAGAAACAATTTAACACAGCTAGGGGTGATGGGCAGAGATGTTCTAACACACCTGAGAGTCTAAACTCCTCACTCCACTTCCAAATCACCATGGCAATAGGTTGGCAGGAAAGATTTTGGTACATCTTCATACCGGGCACAGGCATTCTGTCCATTCTTTTGTTGATGAGTAGCATAGGGTTTTGCTGAGGCCCTTTCTGGGTCTATTCTTTAAGAAGCTGACTTTTGCAGCTGTGAAAATAACTGAACTACCTCACAGGTCATTAGGCTAGATAAACTGCTCATTACAGAGTGAAATGAGACCAATGATAGTCATATTCTGCCAATGCAGAATGTATCTACTTCCTACCACCTAATTAAATGACACTTGCTAAGTATTTATGGAGCATCTACCATATGCTTATAGCTGAGCTGGTCACTGTGATAAGTCTTAGGCATTTCATGGGCTACTTACTGCCCACAAGGGACTTAGAATCTTTTTGGACACATCCAACAAATATTCAGGAAAATGATATATAAATATTTCATAGTAAGACTGGCATAGGCACTGGCAAATGAGGGTAGATACCCATCTTATCTGAATAGATGCTAGCTATAAATAATTGATACGGTCTAATGCTGCGTGTTGGTGAACACCAGCCCTACTGACATCTGTTGGTTTTTTTTAAGATTGGAGGAAAAAAGTATGTCTAAAATGTTATATCGAATATAATCAAATCCAGTACATATGATGAAACATAAGTACTGCATGTACTGCCCTTCACTGCCCATAGCAGACAGCATTGATCAATAATTGTGCTCTTTCATAATGAACCCAGGTGCAGTCCTTGGCAGTCAAAGATGATCTAAGTTAATTCTTGTGATGAAATCTATTTCCAACCCTTACAGACATGGTAAATGTTGGTTAGGGATGGGTTATAATATCAAATCTCTCTAATGATACTTGATACTTTTCAAGAATCTCTTCTTATCCTTCAATCAAGTGACTCTCCCTTCTTTCAAATGTGCATGTATTGGCTTTTCCCATTTCCATTTCTTTGCCTATAGCCTTCCTCTTGTCTAGCTAAAACGATTCTCCAGTAACCACTGTCCAATTAGAATCAGGTTAGATCTCATCTCTTTCCACTAACGTTGTCCTTGTAACTTTTTAAATACACAATTTCTAAGCATGTATTAACAAAGTAAAAATAATATTGAGGTAGGGATTACTTTTCTATAGTTCTCTCATCATTTGCTTTGTATGTCTTCTATCCTTATTTTTATTTTAAGCTTTTCAGCACAAAAAACATGTCTACTTTTAGTTCTACCACACAGAATGGTAATTGACCCATCACTGAAATTACACTAAGTAAATGAATGAATGAAAAAGAGAAACTCTATAAGTCCAAAGGCTGTATGAAAAATTAGGGATGCTTAAAATTGCTTCAAATGTTTGAGAATGCCCAAATCAGAATACATGTTTGCCCAGTTTTATTTAAGGGAAAGTGCTTTTTTCAAGCAAATGCAGTAGAAATGAGAAATGAGTGTAAATATTTCACACAGGGCTGCCTCTGGCCGAATTTCTTAACTGAGAAGAAAAGTTGGGAGAAATCTGTAAACAAAGTATCTGCCAGAGGTGACAAGAAAACATTAACTCACATTGCCTCCAGTGCGTGTAATTTCTTAGTGAGGCCAGCTGGAGTTTTACACAGGTTTACCTGGTGTCAAGCCTGCTGGTAACTGTGTTGTTCTGATTTAGAAATAAAGGATTGACACAGAGGTGTCTATAAAATCATTCTGCAGGATGATAAATCCCAACGTTAACACGAAAATAAGAGGTAAGCCATTAGCCCCGACTGCTGTTTGGACCTCGCACTTAACTCAGCCATCAAGTTGTCAGTGTGGCTGGGCGAGGACGTCACCAGGCAGGCTCAGCAACGGGCTTAGCAAACACTGGGCTGCACTCCCTCTCTGCTTGCTGCTGCTTGCTGCCTGCGGAGGACGCCCCCATCTCGGGCCCAGTGTGAATGAATAGTCCAGAGGTCCACAAAGTGGTTTTTGAAATCTGGATAAGAGCTCAGCTATCATCTGCAAAATTGTGGCTCGTGGAGTAGAAATTATGAAGAGATCCTGTTTTTCACTTTGTTTTATTGGCAAGCATCCGTAGGGAAACTCCATAATAAGCTGTCATCGGATACAATTGTTTCAGAATATGGTCTCCAGTGTTTGATTGCAGGGTCTTGCAGGCTTCAGACAGTAGGAATGCAATGCTTAAGCTTCTTCACTTATTGCCTGCTGGTGTACAAATACAGGATTTGGTAATTTAACCTAACGCCTTAGTCTCTCCTGCTACGTACACCCACTCTGGGAGCTACAGGAGATGCAACTTTCCGCAGGCTCTGAGACAAGGGGAGGCCGGTAAAGCTGAAATCCGAGCCAAGGTTTGGCCTGCCTCCTGCATAATCAACCCACAAGATACAGTCTGATGGGCCCCTCGCTACAGTTGAACTTTGGACTCCCCACCACCGAAATAAAAATAAATAAATAACAGCCAAATCCTCATAAATACTGAAAAGAAGCAGCTGGTAGCCAAAAGACCACTTTAGTAATAGGAATAAAAACAAAGCCAATGCTGGGTGCAGAAAGGTTTATATCTGGGGGGAAAAAGAATTAATATAAAGAAAGGAATCAAAGCCACTTGGATTCATGCATCCCTGTAGCAGAGAAAGGCAGGAGGAAGAGATTTCAAAGTCAGAAACCATTCTGACACTCCCCCAAATAACAGCAAACGATGTATTTTGAAAATCCCTATGTTAACATACTCTGTCAAGATAGGCTTCGAGTTATTTCGATTTCCTCTTGCAGTAGAGGAATCTCCATACAACAAAAATGTTGACGGAATAGCATTCTTTATATAGGCACATCCATGCTGACCCTGCTTGGCAGCTAAGTCTTCTCCTCATTGAATTTCGTTAACAAAAATGCTTTGCTATTAACTGCATTCCCAAGTCCTTTATAATGTAGCATTCCATCTATTTAGAGAGGCCAGGCCACTTTTATGGAATATTGATTACCCATGACAGGATTTGAGTACATGTTTAATGTAAACAGTGATTGAAAAAATTTGGTATGTTTATAAAACTGTATTGGTAAAAATTGGGGGCTGTATATATCAGCATTAAACCTGCCAGCATCTGCACATTTTGAGAGCAGTTAACTTTTCTTTCTCTCACATGATATGCAACCTAATAAGCAAAGATAAAAAGGGTTTTGAGATGCAACATGATACACTAGAAAAAGCATCGGTTCACAGGCAGCCCTGGCCTCAGCACACACTGAATGTTTTCAAAGCCTCTTTTCTCCTGCAATTTTTGCTTTCCCAAAGGGTTGTAAAGAACAGCAAATGAAATAACTTCACATATAAACATCTTGAAGATTGAGATGATAAGTAACTGTACAGAAGGGTTTATAACAAGTACCCAGAAAATGTATGTGAAGCTATAGATGTGCAAAAAATAAAGACACCAGCCTGCAGATATGACTAAAGTAGATCAGGTTTTCTGCTGAACCTTAAAGAAAATTAAGCCTTCCATGCACAAAGATGGAGGTAAACATTGTAGGTGGAGGGAATAGAGTATAAACTGAGGTGGGAAAATGTATATATGCCTTTTTAAAAATCGAGGAAGTTGTCTCCTATATCAAAAGCATGGGATACCAGTATTAAGAAAACTTAGTTTGGGTGTCTATATTTTAAATGGCAGAATTTCCCATTCTTTTATTATTACAGCAATACCAACAACTCCTATACAACATGGCGCATCTAAGTGGGTAAATGTTTACAGCTCAGTCTGTATTTTCGTGTGTTTACACAAGAGTCCCCGCTGTAGACCACATTAGCCTCAACCACCAAAAACACAAAATTTGCTTTGCTGTTCTTTGCTATCATGGGTGATTTTTTATGTTAATGTTTCTATTGTTTTAATGTCTTGCTTTTCTCGTTCATCTTCTAAGAGATTATTGTTCATGCCCTCTCATTTTATTTATAAAATAGAGAAAGCACTTGTTCAAAAACTGAGCACTGGATGTTAAATGATGATTGCCTGCAATGAATTCCTTCTCAATATCTGGCAGGACCATTTTGCCTTTTCTTCATCCACTTAACTCTGAATGAGAGATCTTAAATATACCTACATAGGCTTCATATTGGCTCTAGAGCATCTTCTTAAAATCTAGGAAAATTATATATAAAGTTACATACTAGTTTATACTAGTTAAAACCAGTGTAAAGTTTCTAATGCTTACTTTTCTTGGTTAAACTATGTACATGTGTACCAAGTAACGCGGGAGAACAACACATATTGTCTTTCCCTGAAATCTTAGTTAATACTGTATAATTAAAATATTTATCTTCCTTTTCATATTACTTTTATTATCTATAAAG
Source organism: Smutsia gigantea (assembly GCA_032199065.1). NCBI lineage: Eukaryota > Metazoa > Chordata > Mammalia > Pholidota > Manidae > Smutsia > Smutsia gigantea. The sequence continues at coordinate 186 of JAVSCE010021980.1, read as the reverse complement.
AGAGGGCTCTGTAATTTATCCACTGCTCTTAATTTCAGAGAATATTTATTTTTCCTGCACCATTGAATCATGTGTATACAAGCAGGAAGCTATTTTAAAAGAAATTTCTGAGTTTGTTAAGCCCTCCTCCAAATTGCAATACTCACAGTAGAAATGCCATGTGACAATTCTAACTGTATTTTTAAT